>KZ869034.1:5976-17482 GCA_003456935.1 Machilis hrabei | reverse complement strand
CTGGCTTGACACAAAAGTTGCAGTTCACTTCTTGGATACGGCTTTACCTTAAAATAATCTTCGTTGCCACTTTGCAACCCGATTACTTCAAGCCCACCGTCCAAGATCCAAATCACAACTTCACTCCACCACAACTCTAGTCTGACTTTCTTTTCAAACAAAAACATTTTTACTTTGCCAAGTTTTCACTCGTTACGCTATACTTCTGCAAAGTCATCATAAGAAGCCCAGTTCAAGGCACCGGCGATCACATATTCCATGCGTGATATTTAAAATATTACCAAGTGGCAACTTTGTTCATGACTATCTGTGCTGAGTTCTACATTCTTTATTAACCATTGTTTCTTATCCTATTGTAATGAAACGCATTTTACGAGCTTATGTTCACTTAAAACATGAACAGTAAATTCAAATATCAACTACCCATTATTAAATAAAATCAGACAAATAAATAGAAAGTAGAAATTCTAATTTCTACACACATATGTTAACTTTTCAGTCTTATGTGTATGAATACACTTTTGTTCGTCTTTCAATATTTACGTATCGCTAAATTTCTTTCTTGAATGAAGTTGTGAGTTCGTTCAGTTTTGGATTTTGTTTTGCATTCGGTAACCATTAAAGAGAATTATTTACGATCTTTTTTTGTCTTCACCTTTCAATATTCATGGTTATACCCTAGGTTCCACCGCACTCACGACTTCGGATAAGTTTCTCAGCTCGTGCCTTAGGTTAGAATAGAGTCTGCTCAGCCGAGTGGTTATTGATACCACATTTATTTACAGCATCCTTTATTCTTGAGATTATTTTAAATATTTTTCTTTCATTCATTAAACTGTTTTGAATTGTTGTCAAAAATATCTACACTGAATTTTAATTGCCCTCAGGGTAATCTGGTTTGTCCCCAGATTTTTTAATTGAAATAATGTTCTTAATTTTCGCCGTTCAGAAAAATGTTAGTGTTATGCTCTTCGCATAAAGAATGGTTAAAAAAACAAGCACCTGTACCTGGAGCCATCTATTTTTTGGATATTTGCAAGTGATAGCATTGGGCAACTTAAGCCATAACGAAACTGTTTGTTGAACCATGGTTTAGAACCAGAGTTGGAGCTTATGGTTGAATTAGGAATAAATGTTTCCATTCCAAGAAGGACGTGTGGGCTGTTAGATGAGAAACAGTAGTCCTTTCAAGGAAAAGAGGAATAGAAATTACGAAGCTCGTCCCAATCTGCGGATTTGTAGTGCCGTGCAAGACATGAAGAGGAATTGAGGGAGGCTGTAGCGGGAAAACAGATGCTGCATCAATTAGGCAATGATCGGAGGAGCCAAATGGTGCTGAAAACGAGATTTTATACGTATCGCAGTGAGTGGTTAGAAAAAGATCTAAAGTGTTGGCCTGGAACAATGACCAATTTGGCGAGATTGCAAGCTACACGAAATGCCTCTGCTGCATGCCCATGAGGGTGTGTAGAACCTGAAACTTTGAGCCAGTTGGTAGTGTGGACATTGAAATCACCAAGAATAGTGTTTGTGTATGTTCATTGTTCATAATTAGCACTTAATACTGTATGGTATAAATGGGGGTTTTCTACAGAGTTTTGCACCTATGTATTTTATGATAAGGCTTTGTTTTAATGGGGTGTCTCATCTAACCATGTGTTAGTTAGGCATAGTCCAGCTGAGAAGGACTGTGTAAATGTTCATCAGCATCAGTTCCTTTCAGTATAACTGTTTCACAAGTTGTTCGAATAGTTACTGTGCAAGTGCTGATTCCACGAGATTCACAACGTCTTGTGACTGTATCTAACAGGTTGGAAAACAGGAGTATGATCTTTGGAGCTCGTTCATTGAGGTTAGCATTTTGACTGTAGGCCTACTTCAAGGAATGAGTCCAATGACAAAAACATTATCACAAACTGTTTTTATATTCCTTTTTCCATCCTTTTCCAAAAGTGAAAGAAAGAAAAGATCACATGCAATACAATTACTATTTAAGAAAGATAGACAAGGCAGAAGGTAGCAATGGAATTAGAACAATACAGAACAACCAGAAGTTGCAATACTGTCAGTTCCCGACAGGAGAACAGAAACACGTGAAGCGACACACTTACTGTTGGCGTCCGATCACCTCCGGCAATGGCCTGAACTTTTCCATCCACCAATTTAATAGTTCGAATGCTAGAACTCTCGCTGTCGGCGACAAAGAGACATTCGAGTTTTTTTGAGTAAGTGATGCCGGATGGCTGTGCAAATGATGCAGCATGTGGATAGGAATTATTTCTGTTCTCTTCCTTTCCACTTCCTGCTAAGCGAACGCATGTGCCACAAGAATAGCGCCTGAAAAATAACAAAAAAAAAATACCAAAGCATAAAATATGAACATTTATTTATAAATAGTAAATAAGGTTTGCACACTTCTTGAGAATAAAGAGTGCCCAGGAATTTTGAGACAGTAATACTATTTAAAATATCTCATTTGTCAAAATTAATTCTTAGACATAATTTACGTGTTAAACCCGAAGAAAAAAAAATGCTAGTTTCTACTGTCTTTGGCACTGAAACCTACTAATAACAAAGACATTTATCAGTATGTAAAAAGATCTTCTGTTTTTATGTAAAACCCATATGACCACTTCGGCTTTATTTCGAAACCTGGTGCAAACTTTAAAATAATCAAAGGTTATCTATAGGATGTATACTGAACACTCTTAAGGGATGCGCCTGATTTAAAAAGTCATATTTGTAATAACCCTGCTTCCTGGATTAAATTTTTCGCCCTAAATAATCTTGACAGCAACCAGTTTATCTGCACCGTAGTCGACTGATATCATTACGATACCTTGGGCACTCTAATAATGTCATATCGAGATCACATATTTTGCCAAAACTTCTCTGAAGTATCTGTTTCTTTCTTCTTTTGCTCTAAGTAATAATCAAAATTTTAAATTAATTAATTTTATTAATTAATTTAATTAAAGAAAATAATTGTCTAATTGGGCATAGGGTTTAAAAGGGTTAATAATTGGTGTAAAGTCCTATATAAATTATTATTTATGGTATAGTTGTAGTAGGAAGTGATTTCCAGGTGATGGTAAAGTTTGATGCCATTTTATTCGTTTTTAGAGCCAGAAATCAGTATACGTAATTTTCAAAGGTGATTTTTTTTTTAAGTCCAGATCAGTAAATTTTAAACTTTTTTATTATTGAAGTTAGAGAGTGGGCGCTATATCCATTGGATGCGGAAGGTTAAAAAACCTGTAAATACTAAATTTGATTATTAAAAGTCATTAATTGGTAAAGTTATTGAATTTAGTAAGTTAATTAAGCCTTTGATGACTTCATCTTTGAAACCAGTGGAAAGATGGACGATTTTTGAAACGGGAGTTCCCCTAGACGAAAAACTTCCCCTTTCAATAGCGTGACGGTGACATGATGCAATTCTGAGAAATGTGTATTCAAATTAATTCTGGAGCCTGGATTCGAGGCTGCTTTTGGGACTTAAATGAGAGGCTAGGGTGGAGAAGAAAGAGATTGTGGATGGTGAAGAGGCAGTCTGGCCTGGAACTGATCTGAGTAGACAGCTAAGTTATTTTTGTCCTGTAGTAAATTATTCAAAATTCTAAATTACTTCTTAAAATTGTTATATTATACCATGGATAAGTTATACTCGTGAAATTCATCAGGAATATTGTGCCAAATTATTGACAACTATTAAATCAACGAATTTCGGAAGTAAATCTAAAGTGATAGTGACAATTATGACGCCATTATGTCGCTCTGTTTGAAGTCGTAAATGTTTTTATGGTAAAAGTTCCAAGCAGATTCGACTTTCTATCTTCTTCTTGCCGTTTTACACAAGATGTCTGGTATGTAACTATCTAAACTTTTATTGAACTCTGAACTGAGATGCATATTAGCAAGTGGTTGATAATAGATTTTCTTCACTTCAGGATGGTAATTCTACTATCAGGTTTAAAGTAGATTGGCAAGTCTGATTACCTTATGTTGAATAACATTTTCTAATTTTTGCTTGTGCATAATATTGCAGTCTTTAAGGTGCAAAGTTAACTTTTGTTGCACTACACCGTTGCCATTTTTCAGTTATCACAGAGCTCGTAACAGGTTAGGGCCTTAATAATAGTTGAAATAGTGATGAAAAACTAAAAAAAAAGTTACCAATAGTGACTTTTCAATAGGTAAAAAAAGGGACAAAATAGTGACTTTTTTCTGCATTTCCAGGATTTTTTTAACACAGTCAATGTTAGACACACACAAACAAAATTTTTTTAGCAAATATATGTACTACACTATTTTCTAAATGTTCCTGGACATTTTATTTTAGTTCCAGAACGAAACGAAATTTTCAGGAACATTTCGTTTCGTTCCGGAACTAAAATAAAATGTCCAGGAACATTTTGTTTCATTCCGGAACTAAAATACAACGTTCAAGAGGATTTAGTTATGTTCCGGAACTAAAATAACATGTTCAGGAGCATTAAGTTCCGTACCGGAAAGATATTGAATCATTAAAAACATCATATTATTTGTTCTGGAACGTAAGAACACAATAAGCTGTCGTTCAGTTTTGTTTTGTAACGAACAAAATAGTTCTGATTAGCGATATCTGCGTTCAGTTTAGATTCAATTGCCAGCCCTGGTTTAAACTATTCGTAAGCCTATGTACGATGCATACGATCATTGCCAGATTTTTTGTATGTGTTTACATTCCAAATGTTTCAGCAAAAGTATTTCCTAATTTTATGCAAAATTTCACTCGCATCCATTGCTCGTAAAGACGGCTCATTTTTATATGGCAAAAAAATTGCCGATTGCACTTATTAATTTGAATGTAGACAACATAAAAACAAAGAGTCACATGCCAGCTTAAGGCATGCAGTGCCATTAGTCTGATGGTGCAACGATCTACGATTCCGGCGCTATTATAAAAGTTCGATTATTTTGTGGACAGACCACGTACATATTACATTTTATGTAGGTTTGGAAAACTCGTCATCAAAATAAACATTATGCTAGTTTCTCACATTACAGTTTGTTCCATGTTGGCCAGAAACAGAGCAGTTTCTTGCCAAGAAGCATGATTTTACCTTGGAAGAGGCGAACCCCCTTTCGGAAAGGGTGGCTGCTTATAAAGAAAAATATAAAATGATCTCAAAATAATTAAAAAAATTACTTAATTGTAAGTTGGATTAAAAAAACAATGACTACCAAAGAAATAACTTGATTCAAATGAAAATTCTTACAAAAAGAAAATATGAACTCGAAGTAGTTTTTCCTAGCCTTTTATTATGAGTATCATTTTAGCTTTCTGATATTCCAACACTTTCATGTTTTTTTTTTATAACTCTCATTTTTTTATTGCATTTACTTACTTTCCTTTCCACCAGACAGTGTCATTCAGAAAGTATGCCCATATCTGATGAGTGCCCGCCATGGAAATGAAGAGAGCATCTCTATTGTTGGAGGTCGGAGGTCCAAAGCAGATGTCCCAGGGAGACGACAGAGGCTGCTGTACACCCTCAAGTCCACCTTCCAAATCATTACCTTGAAGACCAGTTCCTGCTACAGTGGAAACGCTGAGTGATGCAACATCAATCTGCACAACAGAAAGGAAGTTTACATTCTACTTAAAGTAAAACTGAGCAAAACACCAAAACACCAAAACTTTGAAATGTATTCTACCTCTTATTTGTTTAAAAATTCAGAATTATGTTCAAGAAAACTGAAATAACATTATTTCTCATAACTGTAACACCAGTGGCAGCCCGAGCACTTTGAATAAGGGTGGACAGCAAAAGGAGGTAAATATACCAGGGATTCTGGAAACAACATAGGCCTCCAAGCAAAGCTTCATGAAAATTTGTAGTTTGAAATGAGCGTAACATTCGCTTGTTTCGTGGAAGCTTTAATAAGAAAGTACCGTCGGAATTAATTCCAGTATCTAATATATTGATTTTGTTGGTCACCTAAAAATAGTATGAAGTTTAGTTTATTACAAATGGTTCAGCCACGTTTCAATAAATAAATTCATGAACAGTAATATATATAAAGTTTGCGTTTTTATGACCATTTGCAAAATATACACTTATAAACGAGTTGGCATCTTACATCTTCTGCTTAGGAAAATGCAGTGTAAAGACATCTACGACAGTGAAGGTCTTGATTTTCGTGTAACACTCGCAAAATGAGTTATTAACTCGAAATCCTCTAGACATTGGCCCAGTTTCTTACATCTCCATCTTCTACATCTTCCCCCGCAATCAACTTTAAGTCTTTGACTTGTAGTCAAAGCAGTACATTTTGTTTTTGGCAGGATGTCACTTTCCCACTGGCAAAATATTATTAACTTCAGTAAATCTGTTTAAATCATTTAAATTTATACACTTTACATCAACCTGTGATTGGTTGACAATTCTAGTGGAGCGGGCCAAAGATAAAGGAATAAAGGGGTTGGTTTTACAAATGTGTTGGAAGGGTGGGGAAACTATATGTACTTTCTCTTGGTTTGACAATGTAAATGACAAGGTCATTTAGTCTGGGTCCTTTGAAGTTGTTCTGGCTCATTAGAAATCTTGATTGGATATACATACTTCTGAAGCTGGTCAAACATTCAGTATATTTAATGGTTTGTAACCCATTGAGAATATTAAGTCACGAAGATGAAAGGAAAAGTATTCTAACTTAATGTTGTTGTTTTATTATTATCCTGTCTGCCAAATACCGCAGATGTAAATGAACTATCGTGAAATATTATGCTCGGTCTCAATAATGTCATTAACAACAGTTTTTAACTGATTCAAACTGACAATGATAAAAACGTGATATTGTTTCGTAAAAATAACCTCAACAAAGTTATTAGTCACTGCAGTTACTACTATGAATAAAAACTGAATAAAGAATAATAGTTACATCTGAAAGAAAAAAAAATACGGTTATTCGAGTAAACTGTTGGTTGCGTCAATATTTCCAGTAAAAAATAAATTAAATAAGGAGCATAATTTGTATACCATTTTTTATCCTACTTGCAAGGATGTAAGACAACACAAGCTATATGACAACAGTTTGCAAAACGAAAAGAATTAATGTATTACTTTGAAGTTCCCGCTTTTGTATCACTATTATATCCAGTCTGTTGACATGTTAGTGTCTGCTTGGATATCTACATATGATAACAGCTGTTTCAGAACAACTAATAATACAAAATTTATATTATGTAGTAAAAACTATTTTATTGACACATTTTTATTAACTTGGGTGTACTGAATCAGTAGGACTGTGTTATAAAAGCTCTAATTGTAATTTTCATCACTAATCCATGCAGAATAACAGTTGTCAAATTATTAACCTGAATATATAAAAATTTGTGAATAAATACATAAAACTAGCGGTTTCATCAGGCTAGAAGAAAGATCCTGTTCCAAGAACATTTATTCACTCAAATTGGTGAAAATGTCGATGCTGCTGGACAGGGTGGGCTAGCCCACCTTCCTGGACGAACAGCCAAAGAAAGACACTGCTATTTGAAGGAGTTTAGTCAGAAAAATGTGTTCTTCAGTACAAGCATGTAGGTTTGGCAGACATTTAAATAAGCCATAACTAGTTCTTATTTTAAAAGGACACTCGTTATATTGTTCTGTTCGAGAATACTGACAGGTATCATAGTAATACAGTAATTAAAAAATCCACACCAAATGTTGTGTCTTTTGAAATATGGCTGAAACATCTGTGTATATATTACAATTGAAACACCACACATAGTGACTGGCTGATTCCTACTTCTGTGGATTCTGTTTGCAGCACATTTACGGTTTCAAATTCATGAGGTGAGAAAAAGTGGAAACGTGCCTCCATTTCCAATTTAACTAGTTCCATAATACAACACAGATGCTCGCCAGAGAAAATGCAAAGACGTAAGGTTAACGACGTCCAAAATGAAATATTGGAATAAGAAGTGAATTTTGAAATTACAATAATTACGAATGACTGAAAAATAGAAATAAAGACCGAGAATTATCATTTATCCATTATATTATGCTTCTTCATTCAAGATGAGTGGCTGTTGTAATAACTGACCTGTGAAAACAGTTTTATGGACGAGATTCCACCCCGAAATCGCCTATCATTTGGCAGCTTGTTCCCCAAATCCCCTCAGCCTATTCAGTGTATTCAACTTAATTACCTATTGTCCCCCAAGAAAGAAATCTCTGAATTCAACACCGACTATAGTAAAGTTAAATAGAGATGATAAAATAGAGAAGGGAAAAATATAACAAAGAAAGATGAGAGATGATAGAGATTGTAGAAGAATGGGGAAACTAAGAAAGATTGCGGCTGGGAGAGAAACAAAGATAAGTAAAAAAAGATAGGAGAGGGAAGAGGAACAAAGAAATAAATATAAACAAGTGTGAAGTGGGATTAGGAAATGTATGGGAAGAAAGTAAAACTATGAAAAATAGAAGCCCACTTCATTTTTTAATAAAGACCAGTGTTTGAGCAGAGTATGAAAGGAACCTCGAGCAGTTTGCAAAGGTATATATATTCCCACATGCGTATAGTGTACGTAAATTTACATACACATTTTAATTTGTTTAACAGCAAATCAACATTTTTGTGTTGTTGCGTTCTTGTTTGTTGTCTTCGTTTTTTGTTTTCACGTCGTTTTGTTACTAAATGCTTATTATTATTTGTCGATTCATGCCTTGTACAAAAAGTGACCAAAATTTGACAGAAGAACAACAACGAGCCATTGTCGAAAGTCATCGACAAGCAAGGACCCATATTCAGTTGCCCATGCAATTTAATATATCCAAGAGAGCTGTTGGAGCTTTGATGAACCGTTAAAAGATTCAGAGAGAATTTGTGCTTAAGAAAAGTCCTGGAAGACCTCGCGTGACCACCTCCATGATGGATTGGAATATTCTCAGGATGAATCGAGCCAATTCGCGTCTCACCACTCCCAACATTGGTAAGGAAATTATGGCTCCTGGTGTGCCATCCACATCAATTCGAACTAATCGTAGACATCTGGCAGTAACAGGACTTCATGGAAGACGTACCTTGAAGAAGCCGATGATTTCTTCCAAGAATTGAAAGGCGCGCTTGAAGTGGGCTAAATCTCACCTTCATTGGACTCAAAAAGAATGGGATAAGAATAGGATAATGTCTTGTGGTCTGATGAAAGCAAGTCCATGCTTCGGATCCTATGGTATTAAGTGGATTCGTCGCCCAGAAGGCAAAAGATTTGACCCAAAGTACCAACTTCCGATTGTCAAGCATGGTGGCAGATCGTGTTTCGTCTGGGAATGGGCCCTCTGCACCACATCACTGGAACGATGGATCGATACAAGTAATTGAGAACGCTATGCTTCCTTATGCTCGTCAAAAATTGGGGCGTGGATTTGTCTACCAGGAGGATAACGACCCCAAGCATTGCTCCAGAGATGTACAAGATTGGTTCGCGCGCCACATAATCACTCGCCAGAACTGACCCTCTCAGTCCCTGGACTTCAGTATCATTGAGCTGCTGTGGGAAGAGTTGGAGCATCGTTTGGCAAGAAAAAAGACCAGAAATGTTGCCGAAAAGCTTATTCAGCTTCAAGAAGAGTGGAAGAAGATCTCTCAGACCACCATCGTCCCACTTTTGGACTCCATGCCTCGTAGATATCAAGCTGCAATTGATGCCAACGGCTTTGATACAAAGTACTAGCTATTCCGTATTTGTTTTGGTTGAGTTTTCCTTAGAATTCTTTGTATGAATAATCTGTATATGCTCACAAATTGGTGATTTCAATACAATCTTGATATTGTAACAAATATTGTGTTTTTTCAATCTAAACTGTTTATATCAGTTTTTTATTCCTTTTTACATTTTGAGACCAAGTTTCAGATGAATATGATAAGTCTTCACGCAAAGATTTAAAAAAAAAATGAAAGGGCATATCTTTTTCGCTGATACTGTATATCATCTGCTAGTAGAGAACATAAATACACCGGGCGATCATCTGGCCCTGGAGCCTTGTTCTTTTATTCAGATAGATTTGAAAATATTTACTAATCATTCATTTCCTGTCATGACAGAAGGCATAACAGGAACCTGTTCTTATGAAAATTTGGTACATTATTTAAAGTTTCCTTTATTATTACAGTATTACTGATACCTATTTGTTTTGTTAAATCGACTGTAAAACAGCAATTCTGACATGATTTTACCATCATGTGAACTGCTTCTGTCGATCAATCTTCTTTCTGCTGCTATGCAAACTAAGTTACTGGAGGGCCTAAACTTTCGATCGTCAAAAAAGGATACTCAAAGTATTATTAGCATGGCAAATTCTGTGAGTACTGAAACTTTGGAAGGCTGTGGGATATTTTAGAATTGTGTATTTGACTTGTTGAGTTTTCTGGGTGTTGTAATTGTCTGTGGGTGGGTTTATGTATTTACTTATTGCAAGAGTGGGATTATTGTGGTGTGTTATAAATAAATGTCCATTTCCTAAGCGCAAACAGTGTTTGCTTATATTATTTCTGGATTACTGTTATGTGGCACTCGTGCCTACAAACTAACACCAATGAGCTCTAGCAGGAATATTGGTTGCCAGAAGTGTTTTACATGTGCAAGAGTCTCCCGTGTAATAATTGGCCAGCAGCTAAGCAAAGAATTCGAGAACATTATTACACCTTAAAGACCAATACATTGCAGCTTAAAGTACCAGTAGCTATCGTGATTGACTAAGATACAAAATTTAATCATATAAAATCAACTTTCTAGATTTACAAGTACAAGTAAATAAATAATTTTGGTTCTCGGGGTGGATTCTGTCAAACATAGAGCTGTAGATACACACACAGTAAAAGCAGTTGGATTCAAAATGGTAAAGGTGAATGAGACTAGGCAACTCAGAAGAATTATTAAGTTAAACAAGTTTATTTTTATTTTGACTATACAGTCAAAATAATTCTTTAAATGTTCAGGTTCGCAATGTCAACACCAACTAACAATAACATAAACCTGATAGTATGTGTATATGTCTGTGTATGTGCATACTATGTTTGCATAAACAAATTACAAATAAATTTAAATAAAACTTTCAACATGAGAGGTTCATTTTAACATCAGTGTGGAAAAACGTAAAACCTCTAATATGCAAATGCCATAACCAATTGACTAAATAAACACAAGTAACCAAATAGTGAACAATGATATGTGGAGCTAGTGTTGTATTTAACACAAACTAACGCACAGTTTGTTAAGTTAACAAGCAATATTATTATTCTTAATATGCAATTTTAAATAGTTATGGACCAGTTAGATAAGTATGTGGTAATTAGATAAGGTATTGTGTTGCAAAAAAATTGGAAAAAAAGACAATATTTCCTTACCTGTGTCCGTTAGATTTATTCTTCTCTATATTTCGGCTGGAAACACCTCCAGCCTTCTTCAGGAGTTCACTGGCTGTCTCTTGACTTACATCACATGAGTTTGGTTTGT
>KZ869033.1:31329-62654 GCA_003456935.1 Machilis hrabei | reverse complement strand
TTAGGTTAGGTAGTTGAAGAGAGGTTAGGTTAGGTTATGGAGTTGCAGGGTGGTCAGGTTAGGTAGGGTAGTTGAAGAGAGCCTCAGCCCACTCGCACCACTCGCTCCACTCACTCCACTCGCCCCACTCACTCCTCCGGGAGTGAGAGGTTCACGAACCTCTCACTCCACTCGCTCCTCCGTGAGCGAGAGGGGCTTGAACTCCCAAAAAGTCCCCTACTTTCATATTATTGTAGCTTCTCCTCAAAGTAATATAATTTTNACCTCCTTTTTATTAAGTCACTTTCTTGTTTGTCTGTCTGTCTGTCTGTCGTTCCGGGTGGAATCTTGCAACTCAAATTTCGAGCACTTTCCGATTAGCTATCCGGCTGAAACTTTCATGGTAGCTCACAACTCGATGACAATGCATTCTAAATCCATTTATTAGCATGCCATGCCGACCTAACCTAAAAAAAATATTAAATGTAGATTAAAAAATTAATCTAAAAAACACGTTTTTTGCGCCTTAAAAAGAAGAAGATAACCCTCCGGAGGTCTTGATGACCCAAGAGGACATACACACAAAAAACACACAACACCACCACATATATGCTTACAGGTGAACTCGAAAAACGTGTGGCGCATCTTTACTACTTAACACGTTTCAATAGATAATAACATTATCTTTTCATTGCTAACTCTTTTAGTTACTATTCATGCACAATCATCTTTGCTCTGCTAAATAAAATAATACTCATGAACACTAAAATGACATGTCATTTTAAATTGAGCACTACATTCATTTAGCTGTTAAGAAAGTAGGTAGGTAAACAAGAAATTGAAGCAATATACCTAAAACAAACTTTTGAGAGAATAGCAATTAAGTCGTTTCAATTTGGACTGAAATTTACCGCTAGTTGCACGTAAGTCCATTAAATTTAATTTCCGATTAAAAGTCATGCTGTCACTTTCTGATACGTTCCGTTAGAGAGAGACAGCATTACGTTTAAAGGAGCATGAAACTTCATGCATGAGCATGAAAGCTTAGGTTTTAATATCTTAGTAGAAAGATGCACCCCACGTTTTTCGAGTTCACCTGTAAGCATGTATGTGGTGGTGGTGTGTNTTTTTTTGTGTGTATGTCCTCTTAGGTCATCAAGGCCCCCGGAGGGTTATTTTATTATTTTAAGGCGCATAAAAACGGGGTTTTTATATTAATTTATTAATTTACATTAAATTGTTACATTTATATCTACAATGTGAAACGGCTGTTACGATGGCTTTCGGTAGGCATAAGTTATCCTTGTTTTTTTTATCGTTATAACAGATTGACTATGTTTTTTTAGTCTTTGAAGAGCAATACCTTTTTCTTGGCAATACGTGCCCTGCCTGCAGGAACAAGCACATAATGCACTCTCATCGTAACAACAGCATCCAACAGCATGGCCCGTCTGCTTTGAACTTCATCCTCCATCATATCCACAACGGCTTCAGGCGTTAATGATCGGCACGGCGCAGTGGAATTTCCAGGCGCATGGCAGTTCTGAAATAGCTACCGATTTCCAATCCTACGTAATCATTTGGTCTACACCTTCGAACCGTTGCTTCCACAATTCCTTCCAAAGCCCCCAATGTTATTTCTACGGAATTACTTCCAGGATTCAATCGAGGAAACAATAGCTCCATTTTCCTACCCATCGTTTTAAATCGCTCATAGCGGTGAGTAGTATTAGCCAACACGGTGAACCCTGGTAGAACTTCCATAGAAAAATCTTCTCTGTAATTAAAAAAAAGTACAATAAGTTAATGTGATTGGTTCGAAACAAAATGGTACAGAAAGTATACTTGATCATCATTTTCCGTAGAAGTTTATTCAGTAGCTCGTAATCTTATAAACTATGGATCGGTGCGGTTTGTCAAAGTATTTATATCCTGACGGGATGTTAAAGGTTTTGCCAAGTACTACAAAGTTGCGTGGATATAGATCCATCATGGGGTGTCAAATATTTACTGAGAAACACCAGATACGATAACTAAGTTGCATTTTCGATGTATATACATTAACTTACATAAAGCTATTACCAACTTCACTTACGTTGTTTTGCCAGTTTCAACTTGTACATCTCCAGGCATGGTTTGAGATGTCTGTGATGTAAATCCTGGATCTTTGGATGTCGATGCTTGCCTTCGTTACTATTAAAACAAAAATAATCAAATAAGTAGCTACACTTTTACATATGTTAATATAATGATGTATACAACTACCGTAATTTGCACTAACGCTACTCTGCCAACGCTAGCTTGAACCTCTCTTTGCATGGTACGGGAAATCACGGGTTCAAATCTTGTATTACTCGATGTCGAGGCTTGCGCTTCATTACTATTACAAAAATAGTTATAAATTTACATGTATTAACTTTATGCTATATAAAACTACTGTTATTTACACTTACGATACTATGCCAACGCCAGGTTATACATCTCTGTGCATGGTATGGTAAATCACGAGTTCAAGTTCTGTATTATTTGATGTCGAGTCTTGCGCTTCATTATTATTGAAACAATAATAACCAAATAAATAACTATCAATTTACACATATTAACATTGTGCTGTTTTAAAATTATTGTAATTTACACTTACGTTATTCTGCCAACTCTAGATTGAACATCTCTTGCCATGGTACGGGAAATTATGGGTTCAAACAAAACATTGTACCTTTTGAAGTTTAGGCTAGCACTTCATTACTATTAACAAAAAAAATAACCAAATAAGTAACTATAATTTTATACATAATAACGTTATGCTGTTTTGAAACGAATGCAATTTACACTTACTTTATTCTGCCAACGCTAGCTGGGACCTCTCTGGGTATGATGATGGATGCCACGGGTGTTTATCAATATTAGTTAAGGGCAATGTTTGCGCTTCATAAATATTAAAATAAAAAACATTATATAAGTAACTAACATTTTACATATATTAACGTTACTATTGATATACATTTAGTGCACACTACACCTACGCACATTCACCATTACCAACTTCACCCTGCACCTCTCCAAAAGACAGCACTCCTCTAGCAGAAACATAGAACAACATTATAAGCATCTCTTTTCAAACATAAATTAATTAAAATATTTGGCATTGCATTACACCTACTCGGACATAATAACATCGGTTTCGTCTAGGGCATTCGCTCCTACACTATCCTCCAAAATAGAAACATAACTGTAATAGGCAAAGAAAATACTTGTTTTATAATAATCTTCTCTGACAATCAGTTAACAAAGACAGCGATGAAATTTTGGCACTTAACAAAAAAATTAAAGTACTTACCAGACAACAGATGAGGCGTCAGATAAATAATCCACATTCTGCACATTTCCCGAGACATCCTTGCAACGTCGAACGATGTCCTCTTCGAGTGGTGCATTTGAAAACATAAAAACCTCAAATTGGTCCATGTTAGGACAATCATCGGGTCTCAGCGGAAGTGAAGTCAAGGCCTTGCAAAAAATCTGCCATCTATCCAAACCTCCAAATTCAAGACTATATTCTGGAAAATAAATATGTTTTTTTTATTCAAACTCAGAATACTATACAGCTTGTACAGCGTTCTTTTCCGAACAGCGCTATTATCAAGGCCAGCAAAAAAGCCAAAGTAACCAAATCAGCTACCAATTCAGCACGCACAATTAAACTTCCTATTTCCATGGTAGCAATAATAAGAACTATTAACTTACGTAGCACAAAAGAAAAAAGCAAGTTGACTCTTGCAATCAAAGAAATTAACTGATACTAACATTTTCAAAACAGCATCTTATATCCTAAGACGTAGCTTACTCATTACATTGTCAACATACAGACTGGTCATCGCAAAATTACAATTTTAAACCAAAGTTACTCATCACGCGATACTATAAAAAATTTGTTTTACCCTCTAACCCACAGTTTCTTAAGATATTTGTCTCTTATGTGCAAACATCAAACAACATTACAATTTACTTCAGTGTCACAACTTTGTTACTCATCGAAAATTAATGATCACAAACAATTCTTATCGTGGACAGCGCATTTATTATATCTGTTGAAATATAAAGACTCAACATCAAATTTACAGCTCAAAGCCTCAAGTGTATATATTTTCTCAGCTCTTCTCCAGCAAATCACCTTTATTGCAACAGATTAATTTTTTAATATCTTAGGTCTAGTGGAGACCTCATCGGTGTTATAACAACGCTTCGGAATATTCAATGCACTAACACGTAGCCGACGGTGGTAGGTTCATTTACGTCAACTAAATACAACTTTTAACGTCCCTGCCGGAATGCGTTTACAATCAAAGTTTACATAAACAGTGATACACACGCAGGCTCCTAGAATAACACTCTCTACTCAAGGTAAGGAGCCGGGTCCGGGATTCAATCCCAACATTCACAAAACAAATTACGTCCTCTCAGGCATAAAGACCTCTCCGGGATTCAAACCCCAGATATGTAATTCTATAAGTCAGTTAACACCACTCTAATAAACCGTCACCAACACCTTTTATCTGCGCATGTCAGCATCACATCATACTCATCGACCAGCATTCTGCCTGAAAGACCGTAAAATACCTCTAACCCCACTTATCACATATTAAACATGCGCAAACGATTCCTCTCGCCTCTAATCATACGTCTACACACTTCAAACTCCCATTCATACTTGAATACAGACGATTTTAACGATGGAGCTGGAGAGGATCTATTTCTCTACCATATAAGTTTACTGTAGTCTTGTATTTTGCAGTGAATGACAGCAAGTGTTTTGATCATCTTGGATGCATTTTCGTAACTCCACAATGGTACGATTTTCTTCGTCGTCCAGTCAACGTGCTTCCGCAGGACAGATATGAAATTTCGACCAGATTTTATCTGTTTACTCGAAAGAATCCTCAGAAGGTAAATAACAATAACGAACGAAACATTCTTTGCACATATATACAAATAATCAGCGTGGCGTTACAAGTTAAAATGTTCATCAGAGGTTAGTAGGAGAATAGTTATTTTGTAGCGTAAGTTTTAAAACCAGCTGAAATGTAAATACGTGTGAGGCCCAGATGTTAATAATGGAAAAAGTAGCATCCACATTACAAAGTTAACTTCGATGTAAATAAATAGAGAAACTCCATATAATAACCAGTACAATACTGTTAAAACAAATGCAGTATGTTGACGTTCAATACTGGGCACCGGTTTTATTTAATCTCAATGCCGATCACAACTCTCTTTGGCATTTGTGTCTTGTGTGGTGTTAGTTACCCGAGAGGATTATCAAGTATATGATGGTTTATTTGTATTTATCTGGACTGGATTTCTGTTTAAGCTTATAACATAAGCCTTAAAGCCGGGCAAACGCTTAATAATAATTATTAGGAATATTTAAGAGTTTTAACCTGATATTAATTATGTTGTTACGAGATTTAAGACCATTTAGTAACACGAAACGAGTGCAAAGAGAAGACGTATATTTCTGTTCCGTTGTGTTTTGAGTGCTGTCCTTGTATATCGACCGTGGCGGGAACTCTCTACAGCAGGCTACCAGCTGATGCATAGTGATATGACCGTTGGTGAAGTGCCGTGTATTATGACAAAACTGAAACGAATTAAACCGACATATTTATCAAAACTTTGGAAATAACAAACGAACATTAATTATCGAACAATACAGAATAAATTAAACGACGTAATTACAAAAGTTAACTACGAACTCATTCCGAGGTCGATTCGAGATTGGAACTGTTTAGGACGTATATAATAGATTCTGGTGCCTCGTGCACCCCCTGCCAAGTACTTTATAGGTTTATTGCAGAGTATGATGTAGATGTAGACGTGATGGCACAGGTGGTGAGTCATCTTCCAAAGTGAAAACTGCTGTGGAAGGGACGTTGAGCACGTAAGCCGAACCAACAATGGAGCCGAATGCTACACTTAAACGGTGTTGGAAAGAAACGAAGATAAACAAAATAAATCGCAAGGTGTAAAGACGATGCTATCGAAGTCTAAACAAGCCTAAATTTAAACATGTCACCAATATACATTTTCCTACTTGGCTTTCGTATTTCGCCATATTCGGTGTGACTAAACATAAATTTGATAATAAATGGACACTATTCAGAAGTCATCGATCTACCAAACAGCAGAAAAATCGGTAAGATATAGGCCTAACCAATTAATTATATAATAAATTTAACCCTAGCTCGAAGAGAACTTCGACAGACTAGACGTATTCCATACGCTTCGGTAAAGTGTTAATCATTCAATCAGGCCCTGAACTCTAGTAAATTAAAAATTATCCATGCATGGTTTATGTCGGACACTAATTTAATTTACTTTTATAGGGTTTACTAATGGGTTTGCGATTGATTATGTGGTAGGTTTATGCACTTTTATGTGGGAGGGACTGTGTTGTCGTATTGTAATTTGTGTTAATACAATTAACAGTTTTTACCGAATTATACTAAGCAGTAGAGTCGTTTTCTTCAATTTTGAGGACTATGTTTGGTCATTACGGTGCCCTAGCTGTGGCAGAGTTTAAATAAGGTTAAAGTGTATTATAAAGCATGTTTATAAGTGGCTTCCAACTTTTGGGGCTTTAAAACGTTTTGTTATAGGTGACGCGCCAACGAGAAGGCTCAAACAGACCAAGCATAGGAATTAATTGAGAAAAAAAGATATAATTGTTTCGGATGGTATTAAGGTCGGGACTTGTTATCGGAAAAAAATGGTGGACTTCGCTTATATCGTGTTACTAGGGGAGGAAATGAATGTGCAAATGGAAGCAGATAATTTGCCTTCAGAAGGAGTAGCAAGGAAGCAAAGAAACTTAATTGAACATGTACAATCAGATGATGATGTTGTTTTAAATATTCCGATGGTCAATCAATAGAAATTGAAAGCACAGAAGTTAGGCATAAAGCTAAACGTGTGATAATTGAAGAAATAGAGACTGAAGTGACTACAGAAGTGAGGTCAAGAGGAGAACAGAGCAATGTAGTAGGGGAAAGGAGTGACAACTCTGATATTATACTACAGCTGCTTAACATGATGAGAGCTGAGATGAAAGGTATAAATGATAATGTCACTACATGAAAAGTGAAATATGTAACTTGAAAGTGGTAAATGATACTATAAACAGTAAGGTCACTGACTTGAATGGTAAAATGAAAGGCATAGACAGTAATGTTACTGAATTGAAAGGTGATTTAAATGATGTGAAGTAGCTGGGTTAAGGGCCGAAGTTAAACAAGGACTTCAAGCACGTGCAAAGAAAGTGAAGGTTGACTTTGAAAAATTACAAAATAAACTAGTATGCCTAGAGATGGAAGTATCTAAAATAAAAACTACACAAAAGGAAATCTGTGATGCCATGCATGATCTAAGGTTAGAAGTGAGGGATGATGCTTACTAGCAAAGAAGTGCACAAGAAGTAAGACTAATTGGTAGGAAAGTTGATGTGTGGCATGATGTGTCGGATGAAATTGATGCAAAGGTGTAAGAAACTAGAGATCAGTGCAATAAAGAGGTACATAATGTAGGGACAAGGTGATCCAAAACAAATTAGAGATGGAACAAGTGGTACAATCTCTCCAAATATGAGTTACCACAAATTAAATGATGGACAGAAGAAGTTTGCAAAGTTTGAGAAACAATTAGACCAAGTAGACCATATGAGATCCAGAGGCAACCAGGGTTATAGTTCTCCTGTAGGGTTGGGTATAAAGGCACCTAAATTCCAAACGAAAAGTGAAGTGGCTCCTCCTGATTTCATAAAACGAATGGAGAGATTCTTCGAGGTACACCATATTGTGGATAGGGATAGATTGGCATGTTTCCTTGAGTCACTAGAATATGAATTGCATGGATGGTGGCCTAGCGTGCAGGTAGACACCAATAACTGGTACGAGTATGTCAGTAAATTCCTTAACCAATTTTTCGATGCCAATCAAAGTATTGAATAACAAATTAAACTACATAACAGCAAAATGAGGAATAGTGAAAGTTGCTTAAGTTTTGTGAGAAGGATGACTAGTTCCATTTATTCCATCTATGGCAAGTTGACCCTGGCAGAACAGGAAGACTGGAGTCAGCACCTACCTTATAGTATAACAACTAAATTTTGCTAATTTGCTAAAACCCAGAAAATAAAAAACTTATGTGTATTGCAGCAAGTAGCTAGTATATTCGACAGCCACTGCGTTTCTATAAAACGAACATCATTTGAAGAGCACAAAGATTGGTTTAGGAGAAAAGGAGGAGAAGGAAGATACAGATTAGAACCAGTAAGACAATTTAGATAATGATGATGATTTTTGGTGTTTTACGTCCCGTCGACACACAATGGGTCATTAGGGACGATGAAACAATGTTTATTGTGATTAATGAAGGTGAACTTAATTCTAAATGAAGGAGATGATGAACACTTTTTATTGAAACAGTGAATCACACCCAACCCTGACCAGGAATCGAACCTGGGACCTCCAGCGTGCAAGGCCAAGTGGCTAACCACTAGGCTACCGGGGCCGGCCTGACAATTTAGATATAGTCAACAGTACTATAATCGCCATAGTATTAACAGAATACAACCGTATGTTAGGGGCGCGAGAACCCAGAGGGAAGGTAATGACGGGGGCAATATCGCGATAGACGGGATAACCGATATAACCCTTATATATCTCCCTTTCAACCACACTTACTGCCTCCAAATGTCCAAAACAGACTCAATACTAGACCATTAAACCAGAACGAGATACATTAAGAGGTCCTGAATATCTCTCTCAGCCTGATGTGATGTTGATAACTGACGATCACGTAGAGGACCTGATGCTTAACCTTACTATCTCCTGCCAAAGTATAAAGCTCTCTGTATATCAGGGTATAATTAATTGACGATTTGTGTAGATGGGCATGAAGAATTGGCTGTTCTTGATACGGGTGCTAATACGAGTATTATCAGTAAGTTGAAAAGTCGTAGGCTGTATGAATGTGATAGGAAGTTCAAAATTTGCTGTGCCTTGGCTAATGCTACAACTAGAGGTATGGGATATACTCGATTGTCAGTAGTCATGGCAAATTAAAGGGTAAAGCAGATTTTTTTTGTTGTGGATAATTTAGTAGTACCGATTTTGTTAGGCTACGATATGATAAAGCAGTTAGGGTTGATTTTGGAAACTTCAGAAGTTTTGATTGGTTTTAAAGCTGTGAATGATAATACGAGTAAGCAGGGTACTTTGTTTGGTGATCATAATAGTTGTAGAGTATGGGTTATACATATTTGTGCAGGGGAGGTTAAGGATCATGCAAATAGTGACATGTTAGGTGATTACCAGATTACTGATTATTTCGATAGGGTTAATGAGTGCAGTGTTGCCAAGTGTAATGTATCAGATAACAGTTTAGTCACTTTTGGGTAAAATGTGATACCAGCTAGATACAGTTAGGATGAGTTTAGAGATTTGTATNTNTTGACTAGTGATATTGATAATGGATTTAAAATAACTGTTCGTATGTTAGTAAATAGTCAGAATCAGGGTAGTGATGTAAAAAGTATGAATGTGAATATTGGAACAGCCAATGAAAAGCCTATTTTTAATAAAATTAATGCAGAACAAGAACAGGCATTAACAAAATTTGTTTAATTAGTTTGAAGATGTGTTTTCTGACTTGCCAGGTAGAACACATGAGATACAAGCCAGGGTACAAGTTTATCCAGATAGTACACCCATAGCATGTAACCCATATNCGTATAATCCCATTCGACAGGGACAAATCAAAGCAGAAATCAACCGAATTTTAGAACTGGGTTTAAGTAATCACTTATGCAGCACCTGTAGTTGTAGTTGACAAGAAGGACGGGAAAATGCTCTTATGTTTTGATTATCGAAAAATTAATCCCCAAATCATGCCAAAAAAATTCCCTCCGATAAGGTTGGCATATGTGTTTAACAGTTTACATGGTATAAAATATACATATGTCAAGTTTGGATGCCACTCAAATTTTTTTGTCGAATCCCAATCCACCCACATGACCAATACTTACTTAGTTTTGTGACAGCTCACAATTCATATACCTGGCCAGTATTTTATTTTTGACTAAAAATGTCACCAAATATTTACAAAAGAACCATGTCAATATTGTTCCACAACATTATAGGGAAATATTTGTTTGTTTGATTTTTTACTCACCTTCAGCCCTTCAGCGAACATTGGCAACATATTCAAGAGCTATTATGTAGATGTAGAATCTCTGAACTTAAACTTAACAAGAAAAAATGCCAGTTTGTCAGAGAGTCGTTAAAGTTCTTTGGAAAAGCATAACAGCTAAAGCAATTGAAATAAATAAAAAAAACGTAGCCTGAATACAGAACTTTCCAGTACCCACCAATCGCAAAATATTAAACAAGTGTTTAGGAATGTGTAACTGGAACCGTTCTCATATTCCTAAGTTTTCGTATTTGTCGGGGCCGTTAGAAAAGCTGACAAGCGTAAAGAAAAGATGAAGATGGACAGCTGACCACCAAACTAATTTTCATCTGTTAAAAAAGGTGATTAGCAGTCGTACAAATACTATTCAATTTTCAGACTATGATCAACCTTTTCATTTGTAGATGCTCTGTAGATGCCTCTAAGTTCGGATTAACTGGTTTACTCATGCAAAAGAAAGAAAATGGTACAGAAAAAGTTATTGTCTATACCAGTCATAACTTAAAGGGAGCTGAAGTCTCATAAACTAGAACTGAACGGAGAGATTTGGCTGTAAGGACCCCGCACCAAATACATGGGGAAAACATTCTCGGTCAAATTGTCTGTAACTTCGGGAGAGGAAAGTTTTCACCTTTCTAATCAAACTTTCAAATGTAACTGGGGTCTAGAAATGCATCTTTTTGAAGCTATAGATAATCAGAAGTATGAAAAGGGCAATCTTCACTCCCAAAAAGATTAGAATAATAATAATAATATTATTATCTTTGCTCTTGTTGTTGTCATTGTCGTTCTCGTTATTTTTTCCGTTTAGATTATTATTTTAAGACAACTTGTTACACTCTTTGTTACGGGAATTCCGTTGATAATAATCAGGATTCGCAACAATGACAATAACATGACGACGACATTTATGTTGGATTAATGTATGCTACCAATAATGGACTCCAATATGACAATTAAGTATTTTGAAGNTTTCAATAATGTATTGGTTTGAAATTTTGTATTCGAGTATCTGTTTGAAAATGCATACTTTTTGTTCGTAAAAGTCACGTGGTAAATTGTGTTCAATTTGNATTCACATTACTTGTAGCGTCCTTTGAATAAACAACAACACAGGTGTGATAATTTTCAATTGATTTACAGTGTTAATTGTTCATTACACAATAATAAAACAAAACATTCAATAGGACACATGTCTTTGCAATAGTTTATTAAACGTAATTAAAACAAATTATTGTCAGATTTGGGGTTTGAACCATGGCCCTTACGTTCTTGATTAGAAAACAAAAGAGACCCTTACGTTCTTGATTAGAAAACAAAAGAGATACCTCTGAGTCACGATTACAAAGCTGGTAACATGAATTCTGATGGGGTAGTTATTAAGCCTCAACGCAGTGTTGCCATATTGTCACATCTTATTAGGCATCTGGAGCCTAAACGGAGCCTCTAAAAAAAGTTACTCTTCAATTTGCACTCGGTTTATGCTGAGGAATCTATCCTGAAAGCAGGTCCCAACCTTTTTGAAACACCCTGTATAAAATATATATACATGTTCAGGCTTGGAGGAGGCAAATAGAAGTATTTCTTATTTAAATGTACCGGAGGATTCAGAATAATCACTTACTAATTTATTCGTTTTGCAATATTAACGGGTCAGCATTCTTCTAAAAGCACTGCATATATTTTACTAGTTTCTTCCTGGGGTGTTTTAGCTTTCGTACCCTTTTCTTGGGTCACTTACTGACAAATCTCCCCTTTAGCCTTTTTCGTCCATTGAAAAAGGGGTTGGGAAATGGTGTACTCAATTATCCAGTGTCATAAAGTACGGTACATTACTCCACTAGAAATAGTTACAAAGCACAAGGCAAGGATTTTAATATTTATAGTTAAAACCCACTGGGCATTTCCTAAATATGTATTGTTAAAAAGCACCCGGCATTTCTTATTTATAAATTGTTAACTAGCACCGGGCAGCTGTTTAAAAATAACTGGGCATAACTTACTACAAAAGAAAGCCGGGCATATTCCCAATAAGGGAGTGGAATTTTCAAAGTCGGTCCGGAGCTTTACTAGGCATCAAACTTCCTGAACAATGAACTGGACCTACGTTGACAAGATAGAAGAAATACATATCCATAATATTCTCTTTAGTATTACAACTCATGGCACCGATATACATCTGGTTAACTCTTCCTAATGTATATTGTTGCATAAGTTATTTCTTACTGAATAAAAGAATATTTGATTGTTGTAGAAATCATTTGGTTTTATCGTCGCCATCGACGGTGACTGTTACGTTGCCTAAACCTAGATAACGGGCGATGAGATCGTCAACTCTCCTGGCCAGAATATCTATCGTTTAGAGCGATTTAGAACTTTAATGAAAATAAACCATGTTAATCCCGTTCGTCCTTATAACCCTTCATGTCGGGACTAGATCAAGAAATTTTAAATCATAGTATCAACAATTACATCAATGTTTAACGGCTAGCCGGAGGAGTATACCTTCCCAACTCCACAAGCTCCATGATCACTGTAGTGAAAAGAGAAGGTTAAGTTAACTTCAATCTTAAATTGCATATATATTTAATGAGCTTGAACATTCATCTACTCCTTTGAAAATTTACTTAGCATTGGGTGGCTTAATTAATTTTGCATTTTAATAAAGAAAAATATATTTATCTGGGCTGATATCTTAAAAATAGGAAGAAGGAAATCAAATACATGACTGGGGGATTATTATACATTATATTAGGTATCATATTCATTCCTCCATATCTGAATGTAAGTCACAACAAAACTTTAATTGCTTATCTAAATTACTAACTACTAATACGATACCTAAAAACATATTACCTTACCATATCAAACTTCAATACGACAATTCTTGAAAAGTTGCTAAGTTTTTTAACTTTTCAAAAGAATATCTATAAGTTCTTGACAACTAGTTTTATAAATATAAAACTTACTTGATGCATTTCACAAATCTTGTTTATGTTGTTATCATCTTTGATACACACACTTAATACTTAATACTAAAATCTTTCATAATTTTTAAATCCTTCAATCTTTTCAAGTCCTAAGCGTGGATCAGAATAGATAAAAATATTAGTATACTTTCAAAACACTTTCTTAATTTTAAAAGGTCTTCTGCTGCTCTCAATATACAAGACTATTCCTAACACAAAATTGTTCATAACACAAAATATTACATGAATTCTACAACTTTGTATGCATGGATCCATTTATGTAATTCATGTAAAGTAGTAAATGTTCTACTGTTGAAATCGAATTTGACGCTGTTATCTACGTCATTATTAATCATTCTTGTGATGGCTTCTACATGTAGATGTAGATGTAGATTAATCATTCTTGTGATGGCTTCTAATTACTTATACAAAAGACTTCCTATTTTTCTATCCAAAATCCACTTAAGTTTAAGTTTGCAATTTCTCCAAGAACAAAGTAAAAGTAATTATCAAGCGTAAAACTGTAGTCATAAAGTTATTGATTTTCATGACATTTGAGTCTGGGTATATTTCTACTTATAGCAGCTGGATAACTGCAGTTCAAGAAGGTTAAAGTTTTTGACGTATGGGTCATGAGGTCTCTCCAATGTATGTTGTTCGACTGTAGTAGACGTAAAACTTGAATTAAAGAATTTCCTCTCAAGCGTACCATTATAAATGCTGTCCGTTTATCTTCCGGAATTTCCAATTTCAAGAATAAATAATATATATTACATAACAACAAGTCTAGTACATAGAAATTAGTTCCTGAGAAAGGATTGAGTCTATGCATTAGAAAAGGACAAGGGAATTCTGGTAATTTCACATTGGGAATGTCAAACACATTTTCATTTTCAAATATTTCGAAGTTATGTTTCCACAAGACAACATAATTTCCTGTTTCATAGGAAGTGACTGCCTTTGGTGTGAGAAATATTTTCAAAATAGGATTTTTTTCTGGTTTTGCAATTTTCTTATTACCTTTTGAGACGTCTGCATCAACACTTCGGAAAATATATATTAATCTTTGTTCTATTTCGTAACCTTTTTGTGACCCACTAGGTCTACTGGAAGAAGGCACTTCTGCAACTTATGAAATTTTTTTAAAAGGAAAGCAATATGGTAACTGTTAGTCCAAATTTCTTGGGATTTCATATTCGTTAGTATTAGTACTTATGCAACAAGGACAAATATATGAGTCTAAGCCCAAATTCTGCATGGGTATAACAGTTTCAACTGGTCTGTTATTATCTGTAGGCATTGGACAATTATAATTCATATCGCCACAATCAGGCTTATTGACAAAATAACATATATTCCTATACCTAATGATAAATGTGTGTTCACTACCCAAGCAGAATTCTCATAATCATTCATTAATTGTGATTTCTTTCACATTTCAAAATGTAAGTTAGTAAAATATGGATGTACTACAATGTTTCCTGGTTCGAACCAATGCTTTGAGCACAATAAGTAAATTATTCACTGTCATAACATAGGGTTGTTCATGGTATAGTTTAATTAAATTAGAAGGCTTTAATCAACAATTACAACCGATGGTTAATTGAACTACGCCATTACTTCTCGTTATCTTTACCAAATCTAATACCTGAATCCTTTGACGGCAATGCAATGTAATTTTTTTGTAAAGGGTAACAAATAAATTGAGTTGTATGATTGCATTTGTGTAAGGTCTCCATCAGATAAAGGGTCCCATTTTATTGGACAAGCTTTAACTAGGTTAAACACAGTGCCTCCTTGATGGATGTGTTTAATGCAATTTTCTTCTTTAATACCTTAAACCGAATTTTTAACCATAAAATATAATTGGTTTCCTTTCTCATCAGATATTATGGCATAAGTTGAACAAGATTAATTTATCTTCATAATAGCAAGATTTCTAGGATTAACTTCAGTACTACAGACTTTCTCTTTCCATAGAACAGGAATATTGATGCTTTTAACTAATCGGATCTATTCTGTTTTAGGCATTATTGGGATTTTCAAACCCAACATCATTAAATTTTTACTGATCAAACACACAGCTATTGGTATGTGATAATATTGAGAAAGGAAATATTTTTAATTGATAGTTGATTTGAAGATGATTCCAAGTTTTGGTTAATTCGAGTAAAAACTATATCTAAACTGTTAGGGGATAAATAGAATAGATTAATTGTATGGCTCTGACACATTTGTATCAGTTTCATTTGCTCATTTAGATAGATTTTTATTAAATCTGAAAGTTCTTTTAATGATTTTAACTGGTTTACATATTGCTGAGTGTAGCGGAAGTAAATTGGATTGTCTTAAATTGAAATAGTATTTACTAAACGAAATTGATTTGATTGAATGATACTCATCCAAGATAATAATGAAGAAGTTGATATAAAAAGTTCTCTGACGTTCTATAATCATATATTTAAAACCCTATAATGTACCTTCTGGTCATACAAAGGAAGTGGAATCTGTTTTTCTTAGTAATGCTACATCTTCATAATATAAAGCAGATTTTAATCTGTTATATTTTACTTGAATTTGTTTGGCAAAACGACAATTTACTGAAAAGTTTCTAACGCAAAGCCTAATTGTGTCCTTGATTATAAAAGGTAGATCTGTAAGTGATCTATCTGTATGAAAGAAAGCTCGAATGAAACCTATATGTATTGGATTCTCAGGTAAATCCTGAACAGTATTTTCAGTACTAAGAAAGCTAGGTATTTCAGCGTCGGTTTTCAATACCGNTAAAAGAAAAAAATATTAAAGTAAAATGCATTATATAATTGTTATTACCCGTAAAGTCCTAATTAATATCAGGTTTCCTTGTTTCTGTATCCTGGTATTCCTGAAAATGAAATCAATTAAGTTTCCAGAAAATAAAACACATTACAATTTTGTTACAACCTCTGACTGTACATTCTGTATGTGAACTGGTACCCTTCTCCCTTGTACTTCAAGGAAACCTTAAGAAATGGTATTATTTATTGGAGTTGTATTGCCTTGATAGCGAGCATTTTCGCTGTCACGTTTCTTCTGATAAAACTTTCTACATTTACGAATGCAATACATAAATATGATTAGTTTCAATGCAACAGTACAGAGAACTAGTAAAGGAAATAAAGCATTTTCAAAATAAACTTCAGCTTTAACTGTGAAATAGAGTGATTCCCATTATCAATAGGTTATTCCTAATAATGTATAGCACATAAGCTACGGCAATGGTTAAAAATGAATTCCAAAATTAAAATTTAAAATATATTACCTGTTTTCCATTGCTCAAAATAATGCTATGTGTATTTCTCCTCTAAAATAGCTTTTTGGCAGGGAGGCCGGAATAGTTAAATTTAAATGTGGAGATTCTATGTCCCACTCCTATTCTAAACAATCATTTACATTTTAAAAAATCGGATATTGATCCAGTTTCAAATGTGAAATGGATAATGAATCAATTTTTTGTCAGGTTGCTAGAATTATGTGATGTAAATGTCATGACTGCACAGTCTTGTTATCACATGGGAAAAGTTCTGGAGTGATGGTTTTCTGATTTCATATTAATTTGCAATGACATGGCAATGACACTTCATAAGCAACTGGATAATTTGCTGGGGGATTTATTTCCTGTTTTGGTCTATCTGAAAAAGTCATTGTTGCAGGACCCTCCAAATTTGTCACTACAAATTGTTCGAAATTTATTTCAGTGATGAATACTCCTGTAGTTTTTTGACATATAAAACCACAATACTTATTCAGTTCACCGGTTGATGAACCCAGAAATAACACTTGTGGACATAATGGTCCACTGCTCAGAGTATCTTAGGCGTATCTAGGTAAGTAACATAACCTATTAGAGTATACGTTCCACTGATACAACATGCTTCCTGAAATTGTAAGTAACTGTTCATAAGTTACTGTCAAATAAGTAGTTACCTGCATAATGATACAAGAGGATTCATTCCATGCAAAAGAAGTTGCTATTAATTCATATAATTTCCATTACTTGTTTATTTTCTTATGGGTACTCGTATCTTAGCAACTATTTTTTCTTCCGAAATTACACAATCAACTATTTATAATTGAAAATACGTGCTAACATCTACAGGGATGGCTAATTCATGATCAAATTTGATTAATTTCTCCCGTATGTTTCTTAATTCTAGTGTAAATATATCCTTAGTAATTAATGAAGTAGTTATCATTCTACTACTACATTTAAATGTATCAACGTAATGGTTTTTTATATTATTTGAAAAGTCAGTATATGTATCCATAAATTTCTATTTATCGTATTTCGTTAATACCTCTGTGGTTTTCGTTAAGTCCATATTATCTCTGTGAAATGAATTCCTTGTACTCTATATATGTTTCTCTAAATCTCCTTGACTGTGCGCTTATTTCTTCACATTTGAGAGCGTGGCTACTCCGCAACAACATCGCGTGATATCGCCTTAAATGTAAAAAAGTGCTCTTTTTCCACGACTTAAGAGTTTTGGGTTTGCTCCCCAAAAGGTTTATTTTCCCAATCTTTTTATCTTTGAATCAACTACTTGGTTAATGTTTTTCATTCCCTTGTGCAGCTTGCACTGAACCGGATTAGCACATTTAGAACTATTTACTAAAACACAGTAAGATTCATCTACACATTCTGTATCTTCTAAGAAATCACTTAACTGCTGTACGTCCACATGGGGTTAGTTCGCTTCAAATGTAAACGGTACTTTTAACTCATAAACAATGGTATTGGGTAACGATTGCCAGTAGACTCCTGAAATTATTTTCACAGGTTAGGTACCGGCAGAATCTGATCATCACCATCCTCTCAGATAACTTCAATGACTTGATTTTCTGTGATGAATAGCAGAAAAAGTTTACCGAATCGAAAACTTGCCATTTTTCTAAAAGGTGAGATTTATAATATATAATTTTGTTTACTTAATTAATCAAACTCGTACTCTATTTATAATTCAAAGACACTTTTTGGAAGCATTTAACTATATTTCTATACAGACACTTACTTCCTTGTATATCCTCTTATCGATATTTATAGTTTCTCTTCGTTCTAAAAAGAGCTGCTTTGCCTAGACCATCCAGTTTCACTATGGAGTTCTCCCAATTAAGTCATATTTCCTCATTATACAACTATTTATTTCGTTTTAATCATCATTTCATATCATACTATATAATATCATATATCATCTAACATGATGTTGCCTTTCAAAAAATTCAACTCTTTAAATCAATTAAAATTCTGTCACTATCTCGCATGTACGTAATATTTATATACCGGTATCATCAAAAGAAATCGTAATCAACGTACTTGAAATACAATCTGCATCTTGACATAGGAGTATCCGTTCCTACATAAAACACAATTACTTATTTCAGATAACTTTTTCTTAGGTATTCGTAGATCTACTTTACTTTGTGAAACTTATTCTCCATACTTAAAACTTCTTAAAACAATGTAATTATCTTTTTCCATTTCAAGCATATTTAACTGGCATTATTAATTCATTATTTCTTCGTAGAACTTCTAATAAACTGTAGCACATTTATTATATCATTTTTCTTTTCTCTCTGTGAATGTATACTTGTGGTGTGACGTCACTTGAAATACAAATTCTCATTAGTTCTATACAATCTTTCGTGCTATTAAAATCATCCTAACTTGAGTTATTGGTATAAATTACTCAAAACTTCAACAACTTGGCATCTTGAAAGATTCAAACAAAGACAGATTGGCGATTTACCACCTACTACACATACCTATATATAATTAATTCTTAAATTAGGCATATCTTTTATATCATTGACATTAACGTTATCATCATCATTGTCTACAACATTTACTACAATATTCTCCTCCTCTGGAAAAAACTCATTAGGGGGATACTACTTCTTCATGCGATATACATGAACTACATCTGTCGTAGGGTTTCTACCCTTAACAGGTTATATTCTATAATTCACGGGCGAGGTCTGCGCTACGACCCGGAAACAACCTTTTGGAATCTATATAGTAACTAAATGTTCTACTTGGCATGTAACCTTTTTACGCTTTTAATCTAGTCTTACTTTATCTTTTTTCGGTACTCTTGAATATTTTGTCTTGCTAGATCTCTACTCATTCTTACGTTGTCTATTACATCTTGTGTGTATTGAAATTGAGTATCAATATTTAAACACGCTTCTGAGGTTAATAACGCTTGTCTCCCGAACATAAGTTTATATGGGGAGGTTTGTAATGTATCCTGTATTAATGTGTTGTAAGCAAAAGTCTCATGCTTTAAATATTCACCTCATCTTCGTTGTGGGGTGTCACAATACATACATAGCATATAAATCAAACTTTGATTAAAGCGTTCACAAACTAAATTTTCCTAGGGCCTGTAGCCTGACGTATATATTGACCTTGACCCTAAGCTCTGTAATACATCAGTCACAAAGTGACTCATAAAGGTATGTCCTCTATCTCAAAAAAGTTGTTTTGGTTCACCATATATGCATGTTATATTCTCAACAATAAACTTAGCCAAACTTCTTGCTTCAGAATTTCTTAACGTTTTAGTAATGATGTATCTGCTTAAAAGATCTATGGCACAAATAATCCACTTATCCCCATTTCTACTAATAAGAAATGGACCCATGAGGTCAATTGAAACCAAATACTATATACCCTTTGGATTTATGGGCTGTGATAAACTAGCTGGTGCTAATTTTTTTTTGTTTTTGACAATCATGGATACTCTTAATATGCCGAGTAGTATCATCGTTATTCTTGATCCAAAAATATCTAGCGTTTATTTTCTGGCTCGTATTACTAATTCCTAGATGTCCTGCTGTGGGTTCATCATCATGTTTACATATGATATCTTGAATCATACTGTTAGGATCAACAACTAAACATGTATTTCCGAACCTATTTCTCTTTACTCTACACTGTACACATTCAATTAATTTATACTGTTTAAACTTTTTACATTTATCTTCTAGAGCTACATTGTCTAAATCAAAACTAATTTGTTTCAACTTTTCATGTTCCCATTTTTGGGTTTTATAACATACCGTGTCTTCAAGCAAATATGTTGGAATTTCTAAAGACTCTTCTTCATCTTGTTCATGCCTTCTAGAAATGGATTTCTAGATAAACAATCTGCATCAGTGTGAGCTCGACCAGTTTTGTGTCTTATGTCTATCTGATAGTTGTAAGCTTCAATGCCCGTCGGACTAATCTATNTTCTGGTTTCTTCATCGATTTAAAAAAAACATAAAGCATGCTGGTTAGTCAAAACTCTGACCGGTAGTTGCCAAATATAAGGCCTAAAATATCCCACAGACCATACTATTGCGAGTAACTCTTGGTCACTCACAGAACAGTTCTTTTCTGCAGGTGTTAAGGATCTACTGATATAGGGTACTGGATGGAATGTTCAAACTTTTTCTTGTTGAAGGACATTTGCTCCAAATGAATATCCACTTGCGTCTACATGTAGTTCATGTACCGAATCTGGATTGAAATGCGATAGCACAGGAGCTAATAAAAACTTTTCCTTTAGGCAATCAAAAGCTTGTACCCTTTTTTCAGTCCATTTTAAAGGTTGAGATCTATTCATGGTCTAACTATTATAATGAAGTTTTTTACGAATTTACTGTAATATCCGCACAAACCAATGAATCTTTGTGCTTGCTTAACTGTTTTAAGTACTGAAAAGTCCTTCACCGCTTTAATTTATCCTTCATTTGGCGCAAGGCCTTCCGCTGACACTTTGTACCCAAGATAAGAACTTCCGACAGGAAGAAGTGACATTCCTAAAGCTTTAACGACGAATTTACTTCCCTTAATACATTGAAGTTTTGCTTTAGAGCTTGTATTTCCTCTTCAAAGCAACTACTAAATTTAATTATGTCATCCCAATACACAAGACAATTTTTATACTATAACTTAAAAAAAGCTTTGTTTACACATCTCTGAAATGTTGATGGATTCATTTTGAGACCCATTGGCAATCATATGAAATAGTACAATCCCTCAGTAGTTACGAATGCTGTCTTATCTCTATCCTCTGGTCTTACTTGTTTTTCATAAAACCCAGAAAATATATCCAGGGTGCTGAAAAAACGTGGCCCTCCTAGGTACGTCAATATATTCGCTATAGCCGAAAGTGGTAATGATATATCTTTTGTGATTTTATTTAAACCGCAAAAATCAACAACAAAATGCTTAGTACTAGTATTTTTTCTTGTCTACTAGAATTACAGGTGCTACCCAAGGATTAGAACTAGGAATAATATTTGTGGCAAGCATTTCTGCTACTTGAGATCGAATAATCTTATTATCCTTTGGGTCACCCTGTACGGATGCTTCTAAACTGGTCTAGCATCTATCATGTGTATTTAATGCTGTATAGTATGCCTGACTTGACTATCTTGAAAACTAAACGCAAACATTTTTTGTTTTGTTCTAATAGGTCATTTATTTGTTGCTCCTGTTCGTCATTTACAATTGGTCATATTTGTATGTCTTCCACGTGAAACTCTGTAGTTGAATCAGTAACTATCATTCCTACCATTTGGCTATCTCTAGGATCCACTCTTGCGGTTTCCTCTAGTGGTAGCAAATGGCCCTATTTAGTATATTTTCGTAACAAAGTTGGAGACTGGGAAAAGTTTGATTCTGATAATGCGTTGTTGCTTTCGTCTAATACACCACTTAGTACTTAATGTACAACTCTCTATTGGGGTCTAGATACATGACTGTTGACGTACGGTTTTTTACTCTTGCTTCACTCTCCGTAGGCAAAGTGTAAACCGTGATTTCAATAGGAACTCTCTTAAAAACGTAAAGTATTATTTGCTTTACTTTTCTTCATTTAATACCATATAAACCACATATTATTTTAGGAATACACAACTTCTTCACGTTGTTATACAAGCTATGTTTCTTCATTGCTAGAAAAGCTGCTTTAAATTTTGACAAAGTTAGTCGTTGGTTACTAAATGTTTTCGTAACTAGATAATACATAAATCAATTATCAGTTTCAAGAGTTGCTTCATCTCCATGCCTACATCCCTGTCTGCTAAGCTCATTTACGTGTCCACATTTTTGCTTAAACTGGACTGCAATAATACCCTTGGTCATATAGTCGACCGCAACAGAATGTGCTAAACTATCAATGATTTGAAACAAATCACCCTGTTTCTCTTTCCAAGTTCTTTTGTCGATTATCTTAAGTTTTTCTCTAACGTGTGTTACCTTATCTATTACATAAGCAGGAAGTTCAACAAAAGAAGTACTAATCGGAGGTATTTTCATAACCTCAGGACACTCAAACCTGTTGTTCACACTCACCTTAGTAATCTTTGCACTTTCAGCTTCATTGTCGTCTTCTAACACATTTTCTGGAAAAATAGGTTCTGTTTGCTCAAAAGCTACTCTATTTTTCTTCTTATTTTTATCCTGCCTTGGACTATGTTTCACTTGATTTTTTATATGTCTTTTTATCTGAGGGTTTGCTTTTTCTTATCGTTTGGATCGTTAAACACAAGTGTATCTTCTTTAGTCAATTTTTATAAGGCTCCATTTTTTCTAGTATGCATTTGTAAAACTACTCTTTTGCCTTCACCGTTTTTAAAGCTATTAATTTACTTCTATAGCTAATTTCTGGACAATGCTGGTTACAAAAGCTCGAACCTAAAATGCATTTCTACGTTACATTTCGAACAACATAAAAAGTACACTCAAATTCTAGAGGCCATAATTTAATCTTAGTAGTTACATCTTCACTTAGTTTTAATGATTCTCCAGATTCAGAAGTGCCCTTACAAATTCGTTTTCTTTCCCCAATATTATTTTTAACTTATTTACCATTTCAAATTTAATCAACGAAATACTGCTGCCAGTATGTAAAATAGCATATGTAGATGATTCATTTACATTTACAGGGATTAAAAGAATTTCACTACCTGCATGTAAAACTTTTACACTATTGTTAACTATTTTTAATTGGTTTGTGTTGCGTTTCCGTCATTTTTTTGGCCTTATTTGTACGTTTTGTAGGTTCACATAACAGTTTTTTGCCATATAGTTTTTTTTCCACACCTGAAATAAACTATTCCTTAATCGGAGGTCTTTGATTCACTATTAAAGGACAACCTACTTTGTATGGGTTGTCTGGTTGATGTATTTCCCACCTGCGCAAATCTACGAGGGGTTTCATAGTTTCTAGATACCGTTTCGTTGGATTTAGGCCTCTCGTTAGAGGTTTCCAGTACTCTGTTTCAATTATTTACAGGGATGAATTGTCTCATAGGCTGATACGTTGGTTGAAACCGCGATGTTTCCACTGTAGGTGCCCTGAAACTACTTTAGGGGTATAAATTCTGCCTAGGTGTCAATGCACATTGTTGCTGCACGTAAAACGAGTTTCTTGGAGGTTTCCTATACTGAGGTTTATAAAATGCGTACTGTCTCGTTAGCTCTGGTTCCTAAACAGCGATTTATATGTTTTGACTGGGCTGTTTAGCTTCTTTTCTAGGTCAGTAGGTTCTGCTGACGTAGAGGCTACTGCCACAATTGAATTGGTGTCGGCGTTTGCACGACTACTCGCCATTAGGTTCGCAGTTTCAAACAACCTTATTTTTTGTAATAGTTTAGAAGGTTTTTTTATCTCTAGAGGAAGGATCTTAGTTATTACATTCGGTAATAGGCACATATATCGATATATCTAACACGATCTTTGTCTGACATTGTAGGACTTGTCTTACTGATTAATATTGAAACGTTTTAGAAAAATTCCTCGGCTTTCTCAGTACGAGTTTGCTTTCAATTGAGCAGTTGAATTTCCCATAGCTCTTCTTGGCCTTCATTGTTAAATCTTTTATAAACTGTGCTTTCATGTCTGTCCAATTTAGGATGTTCAATTATGTCGTATTGGAATCAAACCACTTATAACTATTACCTTAAAGAAAAGCAGGTAAGAGTCGGCGTTTATCATCGTCTGACCATACATTTATGGTTGAGTAATGGTTCTCATGTAATCTCTTGCGTCTTCATAACCATTGTAAGGAGGTGGCAAAATATTTATTGAACCTCGCAGACCAGTACTAATATTTTGTTGCATGGGTGTCTGGGCTGATGTTACGTTATTCATGTTGGTTATGAATATAACGGTCACTTCACTAATACTATCTAAATTAAAGGATAAAGCCTCCTCACTTCTGGCTTCTCAAATAGCGGGAATGCAATGAGAGTTTAAGTCTTCTTATATAATTTTCTAGAATAACGGGGTTAGACTGAGAACTGATGGCTTCTTCGCTACTAGCTTCTGAAACGGCTGGGCTAGGACTATCAACTGTAGGTGACTCTCGTGCTTCTCTAGTCTGGCTTAATGTTGGAACAGTGGTATCCTTTTTCGATATAACTTGCCTCAACGGACTTGGTTTATGTCCAATTAACTTTTTTTCACCTGGGGTGTATTTACTAACGTTAGTATTACTGGTTTAGTCGTGGGTTTGTTTCCACTAGCTTCTCTCTACGACATGAGCTTCAAATGTAAAAAAAAAATATATCTTTAAACAGTGTTATTCCTGAATATTAAATACATTCAATCAATTTCATCTGGATTGAACAAATATGCGTGTAGTATCAGTTCGATATCACTAGTAGGCTTGTTTAGAAATTGAACTATTTCTGAAACTGATTTACCTGCTTTAAAGAAATACACTGTACTGAACCATCAACACATTTTGAAAAGGATATTGTTTCGGCCGGCATTTCTATGTTCATACTACGTAATTTGTTATCTGTCCTATTAAAATAAGTTGCACATCATCCTCATTATATTATAACTCTTCTTCTATTTAAAACAAAGCTTTAAACAGTTTTGTACTCCAATCTAGTAAGTGGAGGTTTAAGATTCTGCCGCCGCTATCTTGCGGTGGTGTGGACGACTCTGAATAACTAGACGCGTTCGTAGTTGTCATAATATCTTTCATGCTAAATACATTTCTATCTATACCGTTGGTTTTGTAACACGCACTGGAAACGTTTTTACTTTCCGTGGCATAACACAATGTAGCAAAGGTTGTATAATAGTGTAACACAACTAATACTGTTAGTATGTTGATCTGTAAATCATCGTCAATAACTAAAAAAATATGTCGCTGACACTTAACACTTTTTAACATGCTGTTTAAACGCGTGTAGTTTCTCATAAGATAGAAAAAGCACATATAACGTACCTGGGTAAACCAACATGGGTACGCGATATATCATATCGGCATGTTTGAACACTATTTCGTGAGTGTTCACTTCACTCAAATTATGGAAAACCATCCATAATAAAAGGCATGCTTAAATAACACAATACACTCGTAAAAGAATACTTGCACATAAACTATAACATATTCTAACAGTACACTCAGTGCGTTTATATCTAGCTGAAAAGTAATCACTAAAACCACTTAGCTTTTAACCCACATTTTCCTAAGAAAAAATACTGAAAGCAAATTTTGTTAGTAACATTAGCGTTTTCCACTTCCCAGTATATGTAGTGTTTTCTAAGGCTTGCTTTAATTATATAAAATTTCCCGGCACCTCCACCTTTTTTTCACTTCCGGTACAGGGGTTCGAATCCACTCTAAAAACCTTTGTCAACAAAAAACTTGAGATTGGTAGTCTAGGTAACTCAAGCTATCTTAGAGGAAACATACCACATAAATGAGAATTCGTAACACTGCAATTCAATATTAAACATCCCAAAATTATTCTATCATTTTTTACATTAGTATTTCCAATACATAATTACCAAATATAAAGTCTTTGCACTTACTGGCTGCGGAGGTGAAGAATGTTATAGCTCCTTGTTATAAACCGCCGTAGTCTCTGCTCCAAATCACACTGTTCACTGCTGCCTCTACCTAAGTGCGTCTATGGTAGATTTTCGGCAAGTTTTTATATGCTGATAATGAGGCCGCTCCCATTGACGTCAGAAGGGAGTATTTGGTTTTCACTCCAAATATGGATATGTTTCGAGAATGTGGTCCTTGGTTGCATCTGCTTTGCTGGGGTGCTGTGTAGTTTTGGTTTCTGGAATGACGTCATGGCGCCTACTTGCTGGCTGGCTGCACGGCTGGAAACCTGGGTTTCATAATGTTCTAAGCTTTCGAGGTTTTTGGGTGTTTTACGTTGACGTTATGGCATCCAGTGCTTTGCTGGGTAGCTATGTACGTGCGGATAACTCTGCAAAATATCCTGGTTAGAAGGTCGGTCGAACTGGATTTTCACATTCACTTATACCCTGTTTAGACTTTAAATATTGGTTGTTTTTTCCTCATAGTATAGCAATGTCTCTGCTTTAACACTCTATAGTAATATTAAGTAAAAGTTTAAATGTTTGAATAAGTTTTAACCATATGAAATTTAACACTAACATTGTATGGGTAAGTATATTTGTATATCACTGATAATATATATCACTTTCAGTTTTTCATGGTTCCACTATATCTCTTTGGGCTTACCCTTTTATTATTCATTCATCCTTTTCCTCATTCTCAATACGCGATGTACTTTCGTTAGCGAAAACATGTCTGTTTTGAATGCTCATTAGTTTAATTATATGAAGCCTTGATAAACGAGGTTTTTATGTCCCACTTCAGTGAACATATCAACAACAAGTCTTTGCTTCCGCTTACTTTTAACACACACGCAATTCCTTGACGTAGTTTGAGAAATTTTACAAGTGTACTGAAATGCAAATATTTACTCAAAGTCTTACTTCACTATTTATTATTATTTAAAATATAATAAAAGAGAATTTATTTAATTATTAGTCACTATTTAATGTTAGTTAAACAAACACCTATTCTTGTATAAAACAGTATATAAAATAGCTATACATGTTCAGGTATGGAGGAGGTGAATAGAAGTATTTATTATTTAAATGTACCGGGGGATTCAGAATAATCCTTTACTCATTTACAAGTTTATGCAATATTAACGGGGTATTCTTCTAAAAGCTCTGCATGTGTTTTACTTGTTTCTTACTGGGGTGTTTTACCTTCTGCGCCCACCTCTTTGGTCATTTACTATTATCATCAAAGACGACGTTACGATGCTGAGTGATTTACAGCAAATTTTCAAAATTGGGGTACACGATAAGAGTAGTTGTTTTGGGAAGACAGCTTCAAACTGCCGTGATGTACTATATTGAAATGACCGCCACGGCATCCGTATGGACTTACAGTATATCAAAAGCATACAAAGTGTAATTCTTATTGTAATATTTATGTTGTAACTGTTATCCTTCATTACTGTATAAACGATCCAAGTGCAGGAATAACGTATTGTAACATTGGACGAATCATCCTTCTTCAAAATCGGGTTACTCGGTTCTTGGAACAGTTTCGCTTTCCACGTATAACGACAACACATTTAGTTTGTAATGCTTGAAATTGTAGAGATTCGTGCGTAAGTCGCGTTATACGTGACCATATTTACTAGTCATAAAACGATCAGTGAGGCAGACCACTAAAAAACTAGTTATCGTGAATCAAGTTTATGGTGCCTGTTGGTATCGAAAGCGTTTTGATGTCCACATGACGCATGACCGTGCCTAACGTCTAAGGCTTTCAAACGTACTTAACGCACATGTAAGATGGTTTTGATGATTTTCAATTTTGTATAGAGGATTGTTATTGGCATGGATGAGACAGAACGTGTCCCTGGCATGCATCATTTTAGTTTCACAGTCACGTGTTTAGCAATACCTTGTTGGTGTTTCAGATATCCAGATAAGGTCCACCCATCATATTTACCAGTGTCGATTCGACACAGTACGTTGCCCATTTTGCTAATACATTGTTCATGTTATTCTGACATGGGGATTTTTCTTGTTCATGCATCCAGGTGTTTCCTTTTCCCAAAGGGACATACCGAACAGTTTTCATTTGGTAGTATCATCGTAATTCAGGCGTTATTGGCCGCACTGATGAATTTATCGTTCAAGTAAACCACCACCTGCAAGAACAACGACTGTAACCTGAAGTTACGAGTTCTACCTGCGCATTCTCTGCTAATTTCGTCCCACCGGCATTTGTAATTTTGGCTTCCACGTACAATTGCGTACTGGCGACATTGATTAATTATTTCACCGTACCTGCGCCGTGAAATATAGGGATGCTCCATCCGTGATTTTGGGCACGGGGTAATACTCAAGAAAATGCGATTTTTTTAGTGGGAGGTGCCAAATATAACTCCAATTCCGATTTGGCACAGGGTGAATGAAACTTATGTTTTTCCAAAGACATTGGCACGTCTGCGTGAACGTTTACGTATAGCCTGAACTCCAAGACCCAATCTTCGCTTTTTTATAGGTAGAAAATGTTCGCGTATAATGGTCGGTGGTGGTATCCAAATGTACAAAATTTGTTGACGTTTTCTTGATGTTAACATGGAAAGTGGACGACATTTCCTCGTCTGACCCGAACCCGTCAAACGTCTGAAGGTCGTCATACCTGCTTTCTTCAATCGTCATTTTACGTTATCACGCAAGGGCTCTCCACCAGCTGCATCCATCAAAATGTGAGTGCCTGTCGCCAAAGCTTGTTTTACCAAAACTTGGGCTCCCGTGCGTAATGAAAGCGTAACGCTTCGAAACAAACGGACAAAAAACGATCCTAATCCATTGCCTCTTAGATGCTCAGGTAATGTACAAACAGGAAGACTGCTTCCTCCACCGCTTACCTGTCTCACGTAGTATCTGGTATAACATGGGCGTCGTATGTCCTGAGGTAAACGCACATTGGCTTAAAAGACAGGGCGTTTCGGGAAATGAAGTTTACACAACACCTTTCCGGAATAGAATACCAGTCTTTGCCCTGCGTTCGTTCTTATATTAATCATAATCGAATTCATGTGCTTCAGTTTTACTTTGTTGTAGGCTCTTTAAGGACGCTATTGTAATGAGAACACATGTAAACGTTGTAGGTAACAATGAATATAAATTATTACTTATTAACAATATTGACAATTATTTAATCATAAAATAGTTCCATTAAGAGACCTATAATGAATTAATGCTCTGCTGGTGAGTGTACTGTAACGACCTTTCTATGAGAACATTACAGCTGCTCTGACTGTATTTTATGATATGTATTACGTGAATATAAAATGCTATTAAGGTAGTTAGCTTAGCAACAATGGAATCAGGGTTAAGGACAAGATAATTAACAAGGGTAGCGTAAAATATATTTGTGAAACACAACACTATTGGGACAAGCATAGTTTACAAATGTTCTTGTGGCAGAAGACACACACACATAAACGTATTTCAGCAATACGATTCTCATGTTTGTTTCAACTCTAATAATATTTCTACACTACTTATTTGGGCATTATCCATTATCTGGTTAGCTCTGCTTGCTACGTTTCGAATTATATGTCTACTCTCGTCATCAGGTACCATGAAACCGCTTTGATAACTAGTATGAAATTGTCTCTGTTTACTCCGAGATTCAAACCCACGATATCAAAATCCACAGTCGAGTATTTTCTCCTCTCGGCTATCCGGAAAGATAGCCGAGTGGAGAAAATTAGTCAATGTTACTCTTGTTCTTTAGTGTGGAGATCCATTCTGGTTTTATATCTATTCTGGGTTTACTGATTGTTCCATCTGTAAGTGCAATGACGGCTGACTCTTTGTGTTTCCGTTTCTTTGTATTGTGATGTATGTGTATTATGGAGGCATTAGTCCAATTCGCCTTATAACCAGGGCTGGCAAAAGGAACGAAATGTTCTTGTACGTTGAGTTCCAAAACGATATTCAATACTAAGTAACGCTTTCATTTATGTTGCAGAGCGAAAATATATGGCAACAAAATATTTAATTTCGTTTTAGAGCGAAATTCAATGGCCGAACTAGCGTGTAGTTTCATTCCAGATTGAACAGTTATGCCCGCCCTCAGGGTTATTTTCGTTGTGGAANGAATTGCCAAAATTTCTTAGGATTTTCAGAAAGATAAGTTCCTAACGCCTCCCTTTCAAACTTCTCGCGTCCTTCTTTAGGCAATTTTTTACTACACTTTCGTGCCTGTTTGAATAGATTTTGAGTTGCACCATCATTAGATATCCTTAACTTGATTTTAAGTAGGCGTTGCTTGCGGTGAGCCCATTTTATTTCTCTTGTGTACCAAGGGGGTTTTTTGACGTACCCAAGTTTCTTGATGGCACAAATAGATCAATAACTTTCCAAAGAATTAGCATAAACATGATCCAAATACTATTTATATCACCGCAACTATTACAGTACATATCAAAATTAGGGTGGTGTTTACTCAAAAATTTGCCGAAGCGTACTAAGTTCGCCTTCTTGAAATTAAAAAACCTTACGTCTAAACTCTTTTACAATTATCGGTTGCAACGTCACCGTGGTAACGATTTTGAGATGATCGATAATGCCATCCACAATGCTGACATTTCTAATACAAGTGGGATTATTGATTAAAAGTAAATCAAGAATGTTATTACCTCGCGTTGGTAACTGAACTACCTGTTCCATCACATAAGTTTGAATTGTGTCAAATATACCATGAGCTGAGTATATTGCACCGCATCCTGGCTTTACAACTGAAAGATCCCAGTCTATGTCTGGGAGGTTAAAGTCACCTCCTATGAACACTAGGTTGTCCTTACTCTGACTGATCCCAGTCTATGTCTGGGAGGTTAAAGTCACCTCCTATGAACACTAGGTTGTCCTTACTCTGACTAAAAACTTGATCAACTGAGCATTTAAACTCCTCTGATACTATCGAATCTGATTGAAGAGGACGATAAAAGGATGATACATACACTTTCTTTCCATTAGCTAANGTTACGGAACACCAAACAATCTCGCAATTAGTTTCATACCTATCTTCTCGAGTAGCAATAAATNTATCCTTAATGGCTATAAATTGACCCCACCTATTCGACCAATCCTATCTCTTCTAAAAACATGATAACCTGGCTGAAATATTTCACAGGATGATATATCCTCTGTNANNCANGATTCTGTACCTAACACAAAGTCGGCATCCGTTTCCTCTAATAAAGCACACATC
>KZ869033.1:672-11670 GCA_003456935.1 Machilis hrabei | reverse complement strand
AGATATTGCGATGTCACGTGACAAAAAAAATAATAGCGGAACAGCTTTTGTGAACAACATTTTTCTCTAGCACTTGTGCATCATGGCTACAATTAGCTTCAGTCAGTCAGTCACTCACAATCAGGTGTATATATTAGAAGGAGAAGATAAGAAGAGTGGAATTTACGTTTGTGTTGTCTTCCCTTGATTTATTTGTCTCCTTGTTGGTTCGTGTGTTATTCATTTTGTTTCCCATGTGCTCTTCCTCTTTCTCAGAATCTGAAGTCGGTCAAACAAGAACCCACCCTGTCCTCCTACACCTCTTTCCACCACTCCACTAACCAACCAGCGCTGACGGGTTCTGACGTAGAGTACTACTTGCACATTTTGCAATACCTGTATTCTTGTTCTCGGTAAACGGACCTTCGCTTGTCTTGTCGTGTGACTTCGTGTCTTGAACACGAGATGGAGCCATTTTCCAGCAAAAGCTGCTTACAGATTTCCAAGTACATGGTTTTACAAAATACCAATTTCCTCTTACACTGCTGTTTACTGAAAGGTTTAATTGGTATCACNTGAAAGTCAATACTTCATTCTGTGATTTGTATTGGACAGAAACTCATTTTCCGTAATAAAATTCATAGAATTATTCGGTTAAATATTGCCAAAACTACCATATTTACGTAGATTTTGTGGATTTTGTAGTGTCTAAAACAATTTTCGTCGAAATTTTGAGCAAAGGCATTCATATATACAGGCTTGTAGAATAAGACAAAAAAAAAACGCATTCAATTCTGACGTTCTGTTCGCTTAAAAAAGTGTATTACCTAACGCACTGCAATACGTGCAGAGTGAGGTGTAGGGAGTACTGTTAAGGGCTGAAGTTAAGCAAGAAATTCATGCATGTGAAACTAAAGTAAAGTTGGACGTAGAGAAAGTACAAAAGAACCAAATAGGCCTAGAAAAGGAGGTAACTAAANTAAATTTGACCCAAAATGAACTCTGTGATGCCATGCATAATTTGAGATTAGAGGTTAGAGATGATGTTTACCAACAAAGAAGTTCACAAGAGATAGGCCTAATCGGTAGGTTGGTTGATGTGCGACATGAGGTGTGGGATGAAATAGAAGTAAATATGAAAGAGGCTAGAGAACTGTGTAGTAAAGAAGTGCATAAATGTAGAGACAAAGTGACTCAGAATAGGGTAGAAGTGGAACAAGTAGCAAAATCAGTCCAAACTGTGCAGCAATTGATTGACAAGGTGGCAAAGAAGGTCACTGAGGGACAGGACAAAGTGTCTAAGCTAGAGAGTAAGTTAGATAGAGTAGACCACACGCGATCCAGGGCCAGCCAGGGCTATAATTCTCCAGTAGGGTTAAGCATCAAAGCACCTAAATTCCAATCTAAAAGTGCAGTAGCACCTCCTGATTTCATAAAAAGAATGGAACAGTTTTTCAAAGTACATCGTGTTGCAGACAGGGACAGATTGGCATATTTCCCCGAGTCGTTAGAATCAGAGCTAGACGGATGGTAAACAAGTGTTCAAGAGGAGATCAGTAGTTAAGAGGACTTTGTTAGGACATTTCTCAATCAATATTTCGGTACCAACCAACGATTTGAGTATAAATTAACATTACACAACAGTAAAATGAGGAATAGTGAGACCTGTTATAGCTTTGTTAGCCGTATGACCAGCTCTTTATATTCGATCTATGGCAAATTGACTCCAGAAGAACAAGAGGACTGGAGTCAGCACCTCCCGTTCAGTATGAACCCTAAATTTTGTGAATTCGCAAAAACACAGAAAATTCTTAACTTGGGGGAACTACAACAAGTAGCTAGTATGTATGATAGTCACTGTAAGTCCTTGAAAATAACATCATATGACGAAATTAAGGACAGATTTAAGCGGGAAGGGGGAGACAGTTGTCCAAGATGTGAACCGCCGAGAACATTTAAGGAAAAGAGACAGGAAAACACCAATTATCATAATCACAGAACAAAACCGTGTAGTAGGAATGACAGAACACCGAGGGAAGGCAATGACAGTGAGCCATATCGTGATAGGAGAGATGACAGGTTTAGTCCATATTCCACCTTTTCAACCACACATACCGCTACCGAACATACAAACCGGACGTAACACTCGACCTTTAAATCGGAACGAGAGACATTAAAGTGTCCCGAATGCCTCTCTCAGCCTGATGTGATGTTAACCGAAGATCACAGAAGGGACCTGTTGCTAAACCTCACTGTCCCATGTCAATGTATACAGTTTTCTGTTTATCAGGGTGTCCCACAACTTACTATTAGTTTAGGTGGTTATGAGGAATTGGCTGTTCTTGATACGGGTGCAAGTGTGAGTGTGATAAGTANAATTTTATGGTACAAGTTGAATAGGCCTAAATTGTATGAATGTGATAGGGAGTTCAAAAATCGCTGTGCCTTGGCTAATACTACAAGTAGAGCTATCGGATACACTAGATTGTCAGTAGTCATTGGAAATCAAAATATGAAAGGGAATTTTATTGTTGTGGATAATTTAGTAGTGCAAATTTTATTGGGCTATGATTTGTTAAAGCAGTTAGGAGTAATTTTGGACACTTTAGAAGGTTTGTTTGNGTTTAAAAAGATGAATGATATTAGGAATAAGCACGGTAATTTGTTTAGTGATCAGAATAGTAGGACTAAGAGGGTTATACATATTTGTGCAGGGGAGGAGGAAGGTGATGTAAATAGTGACATGTTAGGTGATTATCCGTTGAGTGATTATGTAGATACGGCTAATGAATGCAATGTTGCCAAGTGTAGTTCATCGATTGACAGTGTAAGGAATTTTGGGGAATATCTGATGCCAGGTAGGTGCAGTAAATATGAGTTTAGGGATTTGTATATGTTGATTTGTAATATTAGTAATGGATTTCCGAAATCTATTCTTATGTTAGAAAGCAGTGAAAGGGAGAGTGTAAATAGTCAGGGTCAGACTAGTGATGTAGACAGAATGAATGTGAATGAGGGAACAGCCAATGAACACCCTAAATTTAATTCAATTAATACAGAACAACAACAGGCATTACAGAATTTATTAAATGAATTCGAGGATGTATTTTCTGAAATACCAGGTCGAACACATGTGATACAGGCCAGAGTACAGGTATATTCAGATAGTAAATCCGTAGCATGTACACCATATCCGTATAATTCCATTAGACAGGGACAAATCAAGGCAGAAATTAACAGACTTTTAGCATTGGGTTTAATTAAAGAATTTACATCCAATTATGCAGCTCCTGTGGTGGTAGTTGAGAAGAAAGATGGTAAGATACGTTTATGCTGCGACTAACACAAAATTAATCCCCAGATAATGCCTCAAAAATTCCCCTTTATAAGGTTAGCAGATGTATTTAACAGTTTACATGGTGTAAAGTTTATGTCAAGCTTGGATGCCACTCAAGGTTTTCTACAAATCCCAATCCACCCCGATGACCAATATTTACTTAGTTTTGTAACAGCTCACAATCAATACACCTGAACAGTGTTGCCATTTGGACTGAAAACCTCACCAAATATTTACCAAAGAACCATGTCAATATTGTTTCACGACATCATAGGAAAATACATGTATTCATACATAGATGACTGTTAGATTTATTCCCGTACGTTCACTGAGCATTTGCAGTACATTAGGGAAGTGTTAAGTAGATTCAGAAACTCTGGACTTAAACTTAACAAGAAAAAATGTCAATTCGTCAGAGAGTCGTTCAAGTTCTTTGGTAAGGTCATTACAGCTAAAGGAATTGAAATAGATCCAGAAAAAAATGTCCTCTATACAGAATTTTCCAGTGCCTACCAATCGCAGAATGTTGAAAAAGTTTTTAGGCATGTATAACTGGAACCGTTCTCATATTTCAATGTTTTCATATTTGTCCGGACCTTTAGAAAAGCCCACAAGTGTAAAGAAAAGATGGAATTGGACTTCTGAGCACCAAACTAGTTTTGATCTGTTAAAAGAAGCAATTAGCAGTCGTAACACCACTATTCAATTCCCAGACTATGATCAACCATTTTATTTGTATACAGATGCCTCTAAGTTCGGAATAGCTGGTTTACTGATGCAAAGGGNTGAAAAGGGGACAGAAAAGGTTATTGCTTATACCATTCGTAATTTAAAGGGAGCTGAAGTGTCATATAGTAGTACGGAACAGGAAGCTTTTACTGTAATTTATACTGTAAATAAATTGCATTATTTTTGGAAAGCAGAAAGTTCACCATATATTCAGATCATAGGGCACTGCAATGGTTGAATAGTGATAAGAAGCTCAACTCTAAGCTAACGCGATGGTCATTCAAAATGGCGGAATATGATTATGAAATATGTTATATTAAAGGGAGTGACAATGTGCTAGCTGACGTACTATCCATATATCCTGACAATACTAACAGATCTGACGAACATGACAATATGGAACGAGTGATATGTAATCCTGCTCGCTTAGATAAACTCAGTGACCACGAATTAGTAACCTTGTTGCCAACTGTTATTGACCCTAATGATTTTGCGATTTTGGATACCTGGGTGACCAAAACACATTTTATAACTGTTCAAATGGCTGACCCAGAAATTAGAAAGATAAGAGGTATTTTAACAGGACAACTACCTTGTTCATCCAGTTTTCCTGACGGAGATTATCTGTTGCATGATGATCTAGTGTACATTAAAACGGAATTAAAGAATCACACCACATATTGTTTATTGGTACCAACCATTTTAATCACAAAAGTAATACAAGAATTTCACAACTCAGAACTTATTGGACATGCAGGAGTACTGAGACTATTCGAAGTACTCAAAGTTAGATTTTATTGGGTCAACATGTTAACCACCATACAGAAAGTAATAAAATTGTGTCAGTTATGTATAAAGAGTAAGGCCACTAACCAGCCTAAATCAGGATACATGCACAGCACAATCACATATGATCCAGGTGAAGCTTTGTTCACTGATGTTGTTGGTCCATTACCCAGGTCCAAAAATAGAAACCAGTTCTTACTAGTGCTTATTGATGGGTACTCAAAGTTGATAGCACTTTATGCCATGCCTGATACCAAAGCTGGAACAATAATCAAACATCTTACCTCGTACGTTACTACTTTCGGTCCAGTAGAACGTATAATATCTGATAATGCCTCGTACTATTCTTATGTAAAGTTTAAGAAATGTTGTGAGACGTGAGGAATAAGACACAGGTTAAATGCACCTTTAACACCGCAGAGTAACCAGGCTGAGAGGGCAATTCGATCGATCACAACATATATCAGAATTTATTGTAACACGCAACATAACAGCTGGGATAGTGTTCTCAACAAACTTAGCTTTTGTTTGAATTCACATGTTAGTATGTCCACAAAGTATAGTCCTGCATATTTACACCTGGGGAGAGAGTTCAATTTGCCATGGGATAGAAAGTTCCAAGAGTTCAGTGTGATCCCCTACACTACGACGTAAAGCAGTATACCGCACGAAAAACCGCAGAATTGAAAGAGTTGTATAGTGAAGTAAAAAATAATTTAACGAAAGCTCATGACCGACACGCAAAATATTTTAATCAGAGTCGACGGGATGTAAAACTTAAAGTAGGTCAACGAGTGTATATTAGGAACCATACCTTGTCACGAAAAAATAGAAAGTTAATCAGTAAATTGAATTTAAAATATGTTGGTCCATTTTTGGTTGGCGAGGAAATATATTCAAAATGTTTACAAACTGCAGAATGAGAGTGATGTTCAAGATATTAAAATACGACATATTCAGGAACTGAAGTCCTCTGTGGAGAGTTAGAGTTGTGGATGTGCTCTGGATTTAGTGATTAAATGTAATATAAGTAAATAATAGTTTCCCTATTAATGGTGAATGAGGGTTAGTGCTGGAACCGGGCGATGCTTGTGATGGAAGCTCTTAATTGATACTCAGGTGAGGTTATGAGGTGTTTGTTATGGTAGTATTTTATTTTGAAAGGGAATTAAAGGGGATATTATGTCATTGTTGACTTAACCTACCAGTAAAGGGTTGTACCCAGGTAGATTTATTGATTTGTATGCCTCAAAGAGATGAGATGGTTTGTGCCTCCAGTAGAGGAGATGTTTTTAATAGGGAGTGTCTTATATGTAGAGTCGTGTATGTAGTGTCTTATATGAAGGGTCTTGTGTATGTCGTGCGAAGTTAGGGGAGTACTGCTAAGGGGATGTGTGATATTAATTAGGGAAACTCTTATTATACTTGTGTTAGTCATGAAATTAAATTAAACTTAGAACTGTGCTAAACTTTGGTTTGTTTGTCTACTGAACATAGTGAATTCTGCATGTCGTGTCGCATGTTGTCATCGTGCTTGTTGGACCTGTACCTGTACTTGAGATAGTGTTGTCAGAAAAAAGATTAGCTTTCAATTACTTTTATGATTTTGAAAGACTTATTTATGCATGTTATCACAGAGATAATATTGAACTAAGGATGTAAACAATTACTTGATAGGACTGCATGCTGATAAAAAAAAAACACAATTTAACCCACAGTTGAAGAATGTTATCAGGAGATGAAGTGTGACCTGTAAAATAATAATGATAACTTTAACTCGGATGTAACTAAACTGATATGCATGATCATGTGATTGTCTTTGATATTAGCGTCAGTGATCAATGCATGATTTTGATGACCTTGAACGGCCTAATATGTGTAAAGACTTGAAGGGTAGACTTGATGCAAGGGTATGTAGGGTAATAGTGACGTGTGACTAATTAACAGGGCCAATGAAGTTCAAGGGTAAAGTGTATTGTCTAGAGCAACTGTTTAACTTAGAGCGAGGGGTATAGTTTGTTTTGTTTTATGCTTGTGTTGGGTACTCGGAACCGGGATTTAATGTCGTGTTGCGAGCGAGTCGTGAAATTAGTTCAGGGTAATTTGTGTAATTTTGAAGTGGGTTTAATTGGGAATATAAGCTATTGTGAAGCTATGCCATGAATGACAAGATATACCGTTAGAAGGGTCGCGCCCGGGTGTTATCTATTATTGTGTACCTCAAAGAAATGAGATGAATTAATTTCTGTGTATTATGTGGGTTTAGAGTGAAGCGAGATGGGGTGCTGAAACAGGGTTGGATTCAGTTATTGACAGTTGTCTGTATGTATTGGTTACTTCAGTCAGATAGTATTAGTTGAGTAAAGAATTCTTCTGTTTTCGAACTTGCTGTCGGTAACGAAAAGGTTTGGTGTAGTGCTATAGGTGTATTAGATGGATGTATGATTAATCAAGCACTGAACATTGTTATATAAATTGTGTACTATAAAACAGTCAAAACGTATGAATAGAATAAATTAACTCAGGACTCTGACAATAATAGATATATATATGTACACTGTATACAGTACAGTTTGAAAAGGCTAATGTTAACATAAGCTGAAAAAAACTTCAATGATATGTAAATGCCGCCAGGATTATGTAATTAATGTGTATTGAACTAATAAGGCTCTTCACGTGTAAAGGAGTTGAAGCAGTCTCCAGGAGAGATATTAACCTAATTACGACGTAATAATGGTAATGACTTTAAGAACAAAAAAACATTTGAAGTATAAAAATCAAATATGGCTGGTAAGTGTTCACCACATGTAAAATATATAGCTTCTGTGCATGCGCACACAAATTGCGGAAACTTCCGGAATATCGCTTACAGCCCGCTACAGTTTGTCACCAGTATTAAATCGGCCAAGGAACAGTCGTGCAGCCGGAGACTGAAACCTCGAGAGTAAGATAACTTGTATTTACAGCAAAAAATAGAGTTAAAATATTTTGAGATATACTAAACATTCGTATTAATAATTAAGTAGCCAAAGTAAAAGAAAATACTAAACCCATAAATACGTGAATTTTCCTACCTAGCGGAAAATAGTTGTGACCCAGCGGAAATATCGATTACAGTTTCAACTGGTGAATATCCGAATGCTTGAGGGTATCCACTATCTAACCACTGGTGGGCCGAAGAGATTTGATGGGGCTTTACGAATGGTGATGCTTATTGTGATTATTAAGATTGTGAAGATGAATGGACAATCACAAACATCGATGCTTAACGTGGGATTCGAATCCACAATCCCCGATCTAGAGCTAGCCACTAAACAAGACACGAAGGAAAAGGGTTACCAACTTCAAAATAATTGACTTAAGGGTCGGAAGCTCTAGCTGACTCAGATACATTGCAGGCATTTCGTTCCAANTGTTTGTCATTTGTCAGGGTTAACTTTAATATTTAATAATTTATAGGTGACCACTTTTTTTATGAAGGTCATATTTCATTAGGTTTAAAGAAACCCCCCCTCCCCCTGCAGGGCAATTACGATTTTTCATGTGTGGAGGTTGGCAGGTCTGCATATGGCCCAGCAAACATAATTATTTAATTCTCGGGAAGTAAAAGTCGTAGACGGTTGAATTTTCCACCAAAAGTTTTCAAATTTATAGTAGTATGTTTGAGTGTCACAATAGAAATATGATGTTCATGAGTTCGAATCCAGGGGAATTTATTCGAAATATAAGCAATTCAAATAGCTCACAGAAAATGTACTAAATTATCAAATACATTTTGTAATACATGATGAATTAATGAATTCACAATTATTGATTTATATCCCGTGGTCTTGGGTTCGAATTCACACGCTTTTATAAGGTTTCTAAGCAATAGCGATACCTTAAGAAGTATAATAATTAGAAGGATTATTATTGTACCTAACCTTTTCAAATTTGAGTAGTATAACTGAGTTTAACTATTTAAATCTGACAATTACATGTTCAAATCCACGATAATTCATTTTATTTACAAACATTTAAAATACTCAAAGAACAGTAGAAACATCTTAGAACATATTAGTCGTAAATGGTTATCTTATTTCCAAATATTGTAAATATTGAGATCGTATTTCTCAAATACTGACTTCAATCCTGTATTCACGGGTTCGAATTCAGAGGCTTTTATTCAATTAATGGACAAAAGCAATAGGCCTATCTCAGGAAATATTATTCGTAGAAAGTTGATTTTTGCACCAAAGTTTTCGAATTATGTGTAGTATAAATAAGTCTAGCAACTTAAATCTGACGGCGAGAGGTTCAAATCTACGGAAATGTATTCGATATAGAATCAGCTGAAATGCATCTACAGAAAATGTAGCAAGTTCTCAGAAAGAGCTAGTAGTTAAAGTTGTCTTGTTTCAAATTTTTAGTAAAATTGAATGCATTTATTTCCATCTAAGGTTAACGGCTTTGAATCAAGTGTCCTATATTCGATTATCGGGAAATTTTGGAAGTAATTATCGTAGAAACTATTTTTTTCACCAAAAGTGTTCATATTCTTAATATTTTCCTCCGATGTTTAATGTGTAAATATCGTTGTCATTGGTTCGAGTCTACAGGCCTTTATTTGATTTATAGCCAGGAATAACATCTCGAAAAATATTGTAAAAAAAAAATGTGAATTTTTATTCAGAGTTTGCAAATGTTGAATAGATAAATTCTTTATTATTGATAATACTCGAAGGGTTGTGAGTTCGAGCCCAATTTATGAAAATATCATTATTATATAATATATTTGTCATAGAACGTAGCGTTTTGAATACCAAATTTTGAATTGTAGAGTACATTAAATCAATATCTATGATATATGTCATGGATTCGAAGCAGAGGTCTTATTCGATTTAAGAAGAAGTGATATGTCAGTAACATTTTCTCATTTGAAGTATATACCATAACTTTTGAAATGTTGAATATATTAGTCCCTTATTAATAATTTAAATCCGACTGTCACGGGTTCGATCCAAAGTGATTTATTCGATTGCTGACAGAACCAATATCTTGGAATGTAGGCCCTGTTGGATTTAGAAGCTTTATTTTGAATCAACTATTTTCAAATATTGCATAAAAGATTCCACTTTTATAAATTTAAATTTCGTAGTATTGGGTTGGATTTATAGTAAGGTACATCTGAAAGTAAGTGTTGCAAAATATATAAGTATTAGCAATTTAAAGGTTTATTGTTCTAGTACAAGTTTGGCAATAATAGATCAATTCCTTGTAAATCATATTAATCTCACTGTCAAAGATTCGAATCAAGAGGCAACATAGCATTAACTTGGAAATAGTTTTCTGATTGAGTAACACCCCGGGCAAAGTGTTTTATGTTACTGTGTGTTTTGTGAAGTCAGTGTCATCCCTCGTTCGATTTCGATTTACATCTCTGTTGCGCACATTATACATCACCCTGCTACTGTAGGATGGGCGTACTTCTTGTTGATGTGAATGTCAGTGTCGTGACTTTCAGTGATTGTCCTACTCGCAACAAAGTTAACGTCTTCTGTGTCACTGATCGTGACTTAACGTGCCCATGAGTTATACGACTTCCTCATTAAAACATGAGGCACCAGTAAGACCATAATCTTTATCAGATCAATTGATGATGTGTAGTGCTGCTTACAACCAAATACCAGTATTCACAGGCTTTTCCTCCAGCTAGGGTACCTTCTAGGATTTGGGGTTATCATTTACCTCAAAATCCGTAGGGATCTGCGTGTGTCGAAACCTAATGTGCTCATCGGCTAATTTCGAGATTCTTAGGGGGCCTTGGGTCCGTGCCGTTTCGACCAACACGCTAGGATGTTACTTGTTTATGCAGCCTAACCATGTACCATAATAGTGCTCACCACTCTTGTATACCTTACACACGTTTGCTTCACATTCATGGTCAGATGTGGCAACAGTGTGTAGCCCATGTCAAAATTTAGTAAGTTGCACAGGTCTTATCCTGACATGGTTTCTAACTTAATACTATTTTATTCAGGTTGCCAGCTGAGCTTTTAAGTGGTCTTTACACTTGTATATATTTCTGTGTTTCAGATTTCTCCCGAAATATGGAGGTTATTATCTACTGTTACTTTAACCCCTCTTCGGGCTATACCAATTTCTACTGACAACTTCTACAAGATTAT
>KZ869032.1:85129-96005 GCA_003456935.1 Machilis hrabei | reverse complement strand
ACACGGGAAATTGATCAAGAGTCTGGTTTCTGTTACCGGGAAGTGATGGGCCAACTGCCGGTCGAGCTACTTTCCGAGGTTGCGTACTTGTTAACATTGCTGTACTAATGTCACGTAAAAGAAAAGCGTAATCTTTTGAAGATAAACTAAAAATTCGTGATGAAGTTGACAAAAANCCCAAAGTGCGACGGATTGATTTTGCAAAAAACATTAAATCTGCCATTATCTACATTGAACACCATTGTTCAAAAACGAAGTGAAGTGATGCCAAGTGCTGATAAATGTGAAACCGCTGCAGGAGTTAGAAAAACTTCTGTAGAAAACGTGTTGCTTCAGTGGTTTAAAGATTTAATAGGCTACGTGTTTTTTCTTTTACTTTCTAGTACACTTCTTCCTACAACAATATTAAGCGAGAATTTTAATTAATGAAAAATTAACAAGTGTAGACAGCAAACATAACTTATTTTTGTAATTCTCTTTCCTCTTTCAATCGCTTCCCATGTCCATGCATATATTTTGACGCACGGAATTGATCGAGAGTCCGGTTTCTGTTACCCGGGAAGTGATGGCTCAACTGCCGGTCCAGCTACTTCCGAGGTTGCATTCTTGCAATGCTGCGCACTGGTGGAGCGAGAGAACAGCCCGACTGTTCTCGCTGTCTGCAGGAAGGAACAGTAAAGTCGAACTCCGTGATGTTCGTTCATCTTTACCCTTCTTGTTTCCTCTTTCATCTTTGTTCCGCTTTGTGTGTGGCGTAAATCCGTGTACAATTACAATTTATGAATATTAAATTACGTCGATATAAACAAATATAAAGCGTCATTGTAGGTTTTGAATTATCATATTTTGACGACAATACACTGGAAANTGAAACCAAAAACGGGCAGAAAAACGCACTGCCGTCATAATTAAGCATAAATGCGCACAAACACCAAACAATATTTATTTATTTGCTATCCTCGTAAATCACATTTCTGGCAAATATGATTTCTCATACTGTGTTGTTTTCATCTCTTTCTTTCTTTCTTGTTTGCTTGGGAAGCAAGGAGTTGATGTTTGGCCATTCTCCCCCTCTCTCTCCTCTTCACTCCATGACGTCGTAGCCTTGAGCAGCGTTCTCACGGCGATATACCCAGCCACAGAGGGAAGGCGAAAGAGGATGAAATCCATCAAACTCGTAAACAGAGGTAGAGAGGACAATAAAAAGTGGAAAGAAAAAGGAATCAACATATAATTATATATATTTTACAGTGAAAATCATTAAAAGGAGGTCAATAAAATTGAACATATTACACATATGTATTAATTCCTGGCAGAAATATGGTCTTACAAAAGATTTGGTAACATACACACAGGAATGAAAGCAAATGAAAGCCACACACGATTGTAAGCCCCCTTTTTCGGCACATTTTCTTGGGGNAAAAAGTGCGGCTTAAATTCGAAGAAATACGGTAATGTTACATACATTTTTCGTTTTATACGTCTTTTTTATCAGAACCCCTGGAAAATGTATGAATGAGATTTTACTGTATATTAAAAAATCTTACCCGAAACATTTATAGAGACGTCGGGAAGGTGGGCCAATACTCTCGCTTTTGGAATCCGAGGATCATCTGGCACTAAACTTTTGTGAAATTCAATGTTAAGGCTCATTGGATGGAGTAAGTGAAGAGGCGTTTTTCTTTCAGCAATGGATTTTTGCCAATCTTCACCTTTGTTAGCCAGCACAACCTGACAAAGGAAAATATCCATAGCAAACAAATATACGTACATCAGCAAATTAAGGTTAATTACTTGCTAAAANAGTACTTTATCATCTTCTTTATATCAAAAGTATAGCTGCAGTTTAATGTTAGCATCATGTTATATAACAGTTTCATTAACTGCATTAATTACCAAGTTAATGAGTTAAATACAGTGAATCTATTTATTATTGTTACTCCTACAACAAGATAAACCTTCTCTGCTCAACTTGGGCAGGAGCCTTGATATATTGAATGTCTTGAGTTTTTTCATTTTAACAAAGGCTAGGTAGAACGCTTATTTGAGAACAAGTAAAACAAATGTGACATAAAGAACAAAAATGTGATTTTCCACAAGAAAAGAAACTCATCTTCTTCACTGAAGTTTACAGTAGTGCAAAATATCGACTACGAGGTCGAAATTTCACGTTTTTGGCTTTTGACGGCAAGTGACATCTACATTCATTTGGAACAAGCTGATACGCTTTTTAGTTCTAAAATCCACCAATAGATACCAAAACCTCCAAGTTCTATTATACTACTATTACACGTACTTTAAATAAAGTTTTCTCAAAATGAGTGTTTTTTTTAAACTGAAAATAAAAAATGTGTAGCATTATAATGGATGAAGATAAAAAAATGTTGTTCAGCATTAGTTACTATAAGGAGATGTCAGCACAGTATCACACTCGTTATCCGAACTTAGCTTAACCGAAACCAAGATTAACCTGAATGGCCTGAACTAATTTTGTTTTTTAATTTTATGTATTTCTTATCAACGTACTGTTAATAAAATGGTGGAGGGACTACGAGGTTGGACAATAAAGTAATGAGACTGATNTTTTTCCTGCCTATGGTGGCAACGCTGCAGTCTGCTATCGCAGGCAGTGTGTGACCTTGGTCTTTCCCCACCACAACCGCAAGTGGCGCGCACCTGCAATGTTTCAATCAGGAGTAGCAGCTTGAAGAGTAAAGTCGTGTGTTTGTTCCTCGTCACAACAATGGAATCACAAAATATTGCATCACGATAACGCACCATCCCATACTGCACTGTCTGTTGGGCAGTTTTTGACGTCAAATTCCATTGCAGTGCTACCACAACCTCCTTATTCACCCGACATGGCCCCGCGTGATTTTTTGTATTCCCAAAAGTGAAATCAGTCGTTAAAGGACACCATTTTGCAACAGTACAGGACATCCAAACAGCTGTAACAAGGGCTTTTGCTGGTATAACAGAAGATGAGTTCCAGAGATGCTACCAACAATGGAAACGCCGATGGAGTAAGTGTGTGCAGGCACAAGGGAATTACTTTGAAGGTGGTTAAAAATGTAAGTAAAGTTTTTTTTTTCTAACCAGTCTCATTACTTTATTGTCCAACCTCGTATTTTCAAAGCAGTATTTAACTTAATACATACAATACTTGTAAATTACGTATTTTTTCACAATCAATTCAGAAGTTTAGTAGTAATTAAACACATGTTTTTGAATAAATGTTGTAGTTTCTTTGCACCTTTCCACTGAAAATCAAATTTCTGGATTAACCAAAATTTTGCTTATCCAAAATCGGGTCTGGCCCCTTAATTTCAGATAATCGGGGTTCTACTGTAATCTTTTTAGGTCAGGGAGAAGATAAGGTCTCTTTTCCTATGGAACATCACATATATACAGCAATACATGAAAGAGGTTACTACTTTTGATTTCAGTGTGAGTGGCAGTGATTTTCCAGATACCATACTGAAAGAAAAAATAAATTTAGTAGATATGATAAATTCTGTAAAAGTGATGAAAATGTACATGCTGCAAAAACCCCATTTACACCCTGGCAATTGCTTTGAAAAGTATTATACTCAGAACTTGTATCATTAACTGGTAAATTAATATGTTCTTCATTAATCATTCTGACTATATTACGTGAAAAAGTAGAATGAGTTATAATACTAGATTCTTTTAAAACACTGTTATTGTAACAGAATGCAATTTAATCAATCAAAAATATTTTCTGGTAAAATAATAATAAAGCATCAAAAATATTTGGCTATAAGAACTTAAAATTTAACAGTACAACATAGAAAAAAGCTAGGAAGTCAAGAAAACCCTTCCCTATGAAAGTCTCCTAAGTGTTTTCATCAAGGTCTTCATACATAAAATACCTAGGTAGGTGTATTGGTAATGCTTTAGTTTGTGGTATAAATNCTCCAAAGTTATTATTACACACCACATCAAAGATGAAGTACTTTTCTACAGTAGCACCTATGGCCCAAGTTACAAGAATTAAAATACTTTAAAATGGTACTACAACATAATTTCAAAGTAGAGTACAACATTTCTCATATAATCCAGAACTTTATACTAGGGTAGACACAGAAATTAATTTTGAGTGAACAATTAGCCATCTTTGATGATGCTGAACTTTCAACAAGAACTTGCTGGCTGGTCTGTGGCATCTTCCCAGATTTTGTTTTATAAATATACTCTTGCATAAACTAGTTATAGGAATCTCTGCTGAAAATTCTTTGAAAATTTGCCTCCAGCANCGAGATCTGAACCTACTATCTCACAATCTAGTCTGCGGATTCAAATTTCAGTGGTGCAGACAAAATTTGAAAGAATTCTTCACAGCAATATCAAGATTCCTGATGACAAAACTAGAGATGCCTCTCAAAATGTAACAAGTAACCAGACAATGGATAATGTCCAACTACGTAGTATATTGTTTTGTTCAAAGGTGATCATGCCATATGAGAACATTCAGTGAAACACCTAACCTCCTCAGCAAGAATCAAACCCCCACCCCAACATACTGCATCTAGTGCCTAAGACCACATAAAGATGATTTGTACTCCTTGGCCACTGGGAAAGCTATAAATCAACTGATCGGAATTGCTTTTCAAATATATTTTATTTATCTGCCGATAATAATTAAAATTTAAACAAATGTAAATATAAGTAATCAAAAAACTAAATTACCTGCATGTCCTCTAACTTTAATTCAAACTGGTCAAAACTCTGNGACATCATTTGCTTCATGATTTCTTCTTCTGTTGTTCCTTGACTGACCAACTGACGAATACTTTTCCCTTGTCCGGCACGCTTCTTTGAAATCATGGAAAAATTTCCCAGATTGGCCACTAGTACAGTTGAATTTCTAGTTACACACAAAAAATAGAAACANAAAAATTCAGCTATTTACATTTTCTCTAAGCACACAAAACTTTTAAAATAATGACAAAAACATTGAATTTCTTATGTAGGCTGCGTGTTAAAAAGCTACGTATATAAAAGGCTAAATAAATGTAACCTCGATTTTATGTTCCCATATTAAGGTTTCCCACAATGTAATTTCAAACATGTTTGATCTAGCAAAGTATTAAGGTAACACAACATATGCNAACTCCTAAATTACATGCTTGCCTTTCATTTTTCCTGGGCAGGGAATTTATTTATTTATTTTTTGCTGTGTAAAAGTTCAATTTGAGTGGTTTGCACTGCACATCTAGACAAATTTTATAAAAGAAAGTGAAACTTCTGTTCAATTTTTGTCACCTTACTGAATATGTATGCTAAGACACAGTTCAGTAGTGTGTATCACTATGCAACAGACTTGAACCAAAACAACAGGTATGCCACCCCTGAACTTCATTTATATACGAGGGTAAGTCAATGTAGTTTTTTTTTTTTTTTTTGTCTGTTGGCAGCACCATTGAATGCACACGCAGTGCTAGGCATGGTTTTCATATTAACACTTCTGCCCAGGTTTGATGTTTCTAGATTACTTCCATTGTCGCCAACGCGACATTAATCATGGCCGGCCCGCTTTCCATTTGCACCAAANAAGGGCAGCGTTCAGTGATCCGTTTTTTTTGTGGTCTGAAGGTGTTTTAAGGGCCGAAATCCATCAAAGACTTTCAGCACAGTACGGGAACAATGTTTTGTCGAAACAGAATGTCTACAATTGGATTGAAAATATATAAAATGGTTGCACAAGTGATACACATGAAGAAGGAGCCAGACCAAGAACTGAAGGAAAAGGTGCATTCGTGGCTTGCCTCTCAGCCAAAAGTTGTTGTTTTTCTGAGGGCATAAAAAAGCTTGTGCAACGATGGAACAAATGCATTGTAAAGCAAGGGGATTATGTTGAAAAATTATGTTATTGTAAGTACTCTATCCTTATTTTTTTTAAATGTTATAGCTGCATTGCCAGTAAATTATTGACTTACCCTCNTNTATATATTCTTCTGTCAACTACATTTTGGATCTATTTTCAGACACGACGTATCTACTGTCTGAATTGTCAAGATAATTAGCACAGCAACATCTGATCATGTTTCAATGCAACAAATGGGCCTACGGTCTTATTTATTTGGTACCAATGTTTGCACAGTAACCTCATGAGATACAACATNGTGTTTTTATGTTGGAATTATGATTATTTGTGTTACACCTTATTTCTATAGCTACAGATGACGATCTTTCTTCAGCAATAATTTGGCAAAGTTGTGAAATAATCACCACAACTTTGTTCGGTCATTTCATGAACACTGGTGCCTATTTCTGCAAAAATGATGTGGCCAGGAAGCACATATTAGTGTCCAAATCAACTAGCAATTGTCAGTTTGATTTATCTGAATACAACTTTGCAAGAATGGTGCAAAGAAGTATACCATGCTGTTTTTATTCTGTGAAACTCTTTGCACAAATGCTCTAAGGATCAAACTTGTTTTGTGAAGATTACTAATTTTCTGGATTTTATTTTAACATTACCAGCATGGTATGAGGCCTGTTCAAAAAGTTTGTGAACTTTATTTTTTTTAATTACACAGAATACTTACAAGCTACTGGTCTTTCTTTATCCCCTTCAAAGTACTCTCCTTNCCAACGATGTTTTCATTTCTGAAAGCAGTCTTGAAATGCTTATCACCCTCCCCCCTTATCACTCTATTATTAATATATGTGTCCCAACTGTGTTGGCAACCACACATCACACACTAAAATCAAAATTTCAAAATCACACATCACCAATTACAACTTAAATAAACAAAATTTCCACAGCTAGGATTCGCGGTGATCAGACACGGTACCCAACTTTTAAAGCAAACACAACACGTAACTTCAGAGAAACGAGCATTTTATTTGTCATATGCCGGACGGCTTACACGCACGACCCCACCCACATAAAGTACATAGCCCTCCCTCACACTTAATTCGTCCCAGTTAAACCCCACGATGATTAAATTCAGTTCTAATCGACATATAGCTGTTGCAAGTGAAATGTTCGTGAACGTTTCTACGTAAGTTGAGCTCGAAGTTAGAATGACGGAACTAAAGTTAATATGGGAGATTTCCCTTCCGAACCCGTGGATAGGTATAAAATGGAATAATCTTACCAATTTGGCGGCCGAAGTCAGTTCTGAAGTGGTTACGTTGATATGCGCTAGTAATTGTACTGTTTGACGACGTTATTTGGTTATTGCGTAATGGCGAATAGGCGGTTATACAGATTAGAAGCAAGTTTTAACATTGTAGTTTAGGCCTACTTTGGACCAGAAAATGTGCGTCTACTCGCTTTGACTGATAAATCACTTCTTACCTCATATTCCAAATAACTCGGATTGTCGATGCTAGTTTCCATGGCACTTCCATAAACACTAATTTTGATTGTTGTTTGGTCGTCATGACTGCGCAGACTAACAAGACAGCCAGTAGCTCGCTTTTGCCGCGTCTAACCCTTTCACGTCCAAACTTTCAGACTACTTTCGTCGACAAGTTAGTTCGGCGTTAACATTTTTAAATTGCAGTAATTTCGTCTTTCCTTTTCGTTCCATAAATTGTGTAAATTCACCATTGTCACTTTTTCGACGCACTTCCCGCTAATTACGTATTAATTTCTGGATTCTCATAACTTGCAAATTCGCAGGTTAATATCCCTCCGCCGAGTAAATGTCCTCTACATGAACTGAATATCAGTTGCGCTTATAAGTCGAAAGAAATGGCATCGCTTGTTAACAAGAAAATTACGTAAATGAAATCTATATTTTAAATTCGGCTTAGCTTTTCTCCTAACCACTGCTAACTCAACTAAAACTTAGGTCTATGGCAGTTATTTAATTTTTAAACATATGTTATGCTATATGCTTCAGCCGGAATCGCTTTCAACTCCCTCTGCGAATTTTCTTTGATGTCCTCAATTGTGTCAAATCTTTGCCCTTTAATGGGTGATTTCAGTTTTGTGAACAAAAAAAGTCAGCAGGAGCCAGATCTGGAGAGTANGGGGTGGGGAAGCATGGTCATGCNGTTTTTTGTGAAAAACTCGCAGATTGACAACGCAGAATATGCTGGTGCGTTGTCATGATGAAGCAGCCACGATTGGTTTCGCCAAAGTTCTGGTCTTTTCTTCCTAACATCTTCTCTGAGGTGTTTAAGAACTTGAAGGTAGTACTATTGATTGACTGTGCTTCCTGGTGGTAAAAATTCATGATTAGAATACCCCTTTGCAATCGAAGAAAACAGTTANCATGACTTTGACATTGGAACAAACCTGGTTAACTTTTTTTGGTCTTCTCGAATTTTTACCGATCCACTGAGAGGATTGAACCTTGGTTTCGATGTCATATCGATAAACCCATGACTCGTCCCCTGTTATGATTCTCTCCAAAAAAGTTTCAACTTCGTTAGCTCGACTAAGCAATTCCTGGCACGGTGGTCTTTCTGATCTTGCGACATCAGGCGAGGCACAAATTTTGAAGAGACTCGATGCATTCCTAACTTTTCGGTTAGAATTTCGTGACATGACCTGACTNAAATGTTGCATTCTTCTGCAAGTTCCCTCACTGTCAAACAACGATTTGCAAGCACAAGATCNTTGATTTTTGAGAATCATCAGTTGATGTTGAAGGTCTTCCTGAACGTTCATCATCCTCAATTGATTCACGCCCACTTTTGAATCGTGTGTACCACTTGTAAAACCAGGTACAACCCAAGGAATCATTGCCATAGGGTTCTCTGATCATTTCATGNGTTTCCGCAAAAGCTTTTCCGAGTTTCACACAAAATTTCACTGCCACACTTTGTTCAAGATTAACACTCATCGTGAAATTCGCCAAACAAACTTTATGACAAAAAACAAATCGGAAAAAAGGAGGTTACTCGTGAGGCTATCCATAACGTAGTGGCACCTAGCGGATGTCTTGAGAAACCACCCGTTCGCATGCAATTATAAAAGTTCACAAACTTTTTGAACAGACCTCGTATGTGTAAATTCTATCATCTCCGAGCTAGTTTTTTTTTTTTTTTTATTAAACTGAGTTTCACCAATTTTGGGCTGAATTTGTTTTGGGAAAGAACTCTGCAATTATGAGCCATTTGATGAAGGAAAATACAGTATATACAAAATGCTTAGTGTTTGACCCCATAACTTTACTAAATCAACAATTACTAAAAGGAATGCAAGCAAGTGACAACTTTAATTAACTGTAGACTTACTTGCTGTACACTCCTTTGTCTGGAATGATAACGTAGGTACCAGGAATCTGAACTTTTAGGTCAAGAATTTTATGCTGCTCTATGGCAAACTCTAGGCCTGTAGCTGACATTTCCTTTAGCTTTTCAAACTGAGACGAAGCTGCAGCCTGTAATCTGTAACACAAAAAAAAAGTGTATAAACACTACTGCTAATATATGAAACATGAAACCAATCCTTTTTACAACTTTGATGGCCTTACTGTGCTAGTTCTACATCTGCTGGCATTTTGAAAACAGCTGACAGTCTATTGATTGTAGGTGCATCGTACACAACCTCCACAGGACAGGCTGTAACGTGGACTCTCTGATCACATGCTTTGTCCAGAGGGTTGGTCTCAAACAACACATCCAAGAGAACAGACTGATTTACCTTCTTTGTTGTAACCATCTGAGGACCCTTCTTTCCTTCGCTGAGACCAAATACGACAAAGTCTGTCATTTTCACAATAACCCTGCAAGGAAAATAAAACAGATTATTAGTCCATTGTGCAATGGTCTGTATAGCTAGATTCATTTCCANAAGTATTTACCAGTGTTAAACTAAATGCACAGTTCCTAGAAAAATATGAACAAAGTGTATGAATTATTTTACAAATATGAGTTAGTATATCACAAGTGCATGTAGTGAAATACTGTAGTACCAAATGAGTCTGAGTCTGCATCAGCAGGTGGCAGCACATGTCAGGTCAACTGTGGGGCCACTATTGCAGATGTGTGCACTGTACAACAGCATGCCATTACCATTTTTGTTATCGAAAGGACATTCGGTCAAAAATATTCATCAATATTTGGGTACTGTCTACAGTAAGATTAAGTTGCTACAACTAGGGAAACTTTAAATCCCACATTGTATTGCACAGTTCTGCAAAAACTTGGGAATTCATAGGAAATGACATAGGCTAGTTGTGGGAACAAGAGTACTCCTCTTGCCTGACAATGCAAAACTTCATACAGCATACATAACCCACAAGACAATTTGGTGACTCAAATAGGCAGAAAATATTGTGTATGCTTGATCAATGCGTAATTAATATTCCTAATTCACATACTTGACTGCATCTGCTGCCGGCCTCTGTTCTATGAAGGAATTCACTTCCCTCAGTTCTGTTCGAGCAACATAATTACTTCTTTTGACTGTCTTTTCATCCTTGATTTCCACTGTAAGACATCGTAGCCTGAAATGTAGTCGTGTTGCCACAAAGGTGGATGGGTACATTGCTGGTGCTGCATTCTCCTGGTAGCCGATGGCTTCATACATCTTAAGTTTCTCTGAGGGAGTCATCGCCTCTTCAAATTTCTTCACTAAAAAAAAAATAGATCACACTCAATATTAATTACCCAAAATACATTACCTTCCCTAAAATGGTATCAAGGGTCTTTGTTTTAATGTTCAAAGCAAAGCAAAAAAGTTGCTAAACATACACTCAAACTTACGGAAGGTACACTTCAAAGAAGTTTCATTCTAACAACTTTTTTTTTTATGATAAGCAACTCATGAAAGGGTGTAACCTGTAATGCAAAAGCACCGTGAGTGCCAAAAGTAAACATAGAACTAGGGAGAAAGTAAGTGTTTATGAACTTTAGTTTTCAAAGTTTGAAGATTGTATGTATCAGG
>KZ869032.1:43005-65673 GCA_003456935.1 Machilis hrabei | reverse complement strand
TCAGGAGGCGAGCACTCTAACCACTAGGCGAACCTGTTGGTGTCAGTGAGGTCACACCACATGCACTCATCACTGACAATCCAGCTTTATTCTTCATGTATTCTTACATTCGAAAAACAAGACTTCGTCAATACAGTACGGCAGGCCCTACATAAATTTACACATTAAATAGACCTACAGAAGACAAGTGCACATTTTTTTCACAGGTCTTGCCTTTTTCTAATTGAATAGCTGCCCTACTTTTTGACTTTACATTCCCAAAAATAGGGTTTTTGACTACCTGAAGTGAAGACTCGCCAGCACTAACTGAAGACTCACCAGGATCACGCCTCTGATAACCGCCAAAATCAGCTGAATTCTACTTTTTCTTTCTTTGTTCTAAAAAGTTAGCTAACTCTGAAACAGCAGAACAAAGAAAGAAAAAGTAGAATTCAGCTGATTTTGGCAGTTAGTGCTGGTGAGTCTTCACCATAGTCATCCTGCAACAAATGGAGTTAAAATAAGATAAGATCTTTATTATTCCATGGAGCAAGATACATGCTATAGGAAACGTCAAGAACATACAATTACCGGTAGTTATTATCTATTAACAACATTTGATTAGAGTCTAACATCTTAAACATACTACTTTACAATTTTTTCATTTAAGTACTCGCTTACGGTACTTTATAAAAACAGTACCTGAGAAGTAGCTCAAACAATTTTTTTTAAATGTTATATAGTTATTTANATCTTTAATAGAATTTGGTAATTTATTCAGCAATCTAATTCCTACACAATGTACACTTCTTATGCTGGTACTTTTATTTTTTCGTTCTATGTATGTCTTTACCAGACCTTGTGTTGTGTTTATGAAAATCAGTATTAGTGGTGTACCGGTACTTAAACTTGTTTTACCATGCATATATAATACTGCAGTATATATTTATAAACAAGGAACTGGAAGAATCTTTAAACTATGGAAAATATCTTTACAGTGGGTTCTGGCACTATTATTTGCACTCTCTTTTGTAATTGAACACTGCCTCTATGTTCTTATTATTGTGGCCCCAGAATATTATTCCATAACATAAATGGGAGTGGACAGATGCATAGTAAGCAGGTTTTAGGCACTGTATACTGCACTGACCGTTAAGTGTTCTCAATAAATAGCAAGCAGAATTCAGTTTCTTTTTAAGAGAATTTACATGAGAAACCCAATTCAGATTTTTGTCAATAGTTACTCCTAGAAATACTGTTTCTTGTACTGAAGGAATGATATCATTTTCCAGTTTCAAAGCCATATTGCTGCTTAAGCCTGGTTCACAATCAACGGAAGACGGTCCGAAGACGACTGCAAACCACCGAAGCAAACCTCTGTGCGAAGGTGTTCGCGTTCACAATTAAATCCCCTTTTCCCGCCCGAACTGTCCTGCGAATACAAGAAGTAAACAAATGAAGGACTAAAAGCGACTGCAATGTAGCTAAATAGTCAATGCGGTTATTGCTTTGATTTTGTTTTTCTGCTTTCTTCTTCTCCTTTCCGTTACTGCGCTGTAGGTTCGTACGTTTGCATCCAGTCCGTGTTCGCACAAGTTGAAAAATCCTACTCATTCTCAGCGGTGTGCGAGGCATTCGCAGCGGTGTGCNAACCACAAGATGGCCACCAAAAGTTGATACCTGATTGGCTGCCAACACGTTCGCACTCGTCTTCGGGCCGTCCTCCGTTGATTGTGAACCAGGCATTAGGTCACTTCCTTTAAATACAATTAAATTGGATTTGCTGATGTTTATTGATAACCTATTGGATTTGAACCATTTGTTTATTTCATTTAATGTGTGGCCTGCACGTAATCTTAGTGTGTCATTGTCTTTAGCTGTAATTAGAATATTTGTGTCATCAGCATACAAAACCATTTGTCCATGTGGTATGTGTGCGTGTATATCGTTTATGTATATTAAGAATAGTATGGGACCTAAGATACTTCCCTACAGGTGGTACCCCTGCATTAACTTTCTGTGGGCTGGAGAGATAAGATTCAACATGATTCTTAGAATTTAAACTGTTTATTATGACTTTCTGTACTAGTCATCTGGTAACAACAAAGGTATGGTAGGAAGCAAGCCAACAGACAGTCTGTTACAGCAGATGAAACAAAGTGTCTCTGTGCTATTCTGATTAAAATGGTACAGATAAGAATCAGAGCTACAGCTGTTGCAGTAACTCCAACATCCACCCAGTTGACAGGCCACCAGATGTGATATTNCAATTATGAAACCCACTTTTAAGGTCGAGCTAGGGGCCTACCTTTTAACTTCCCTAACACAAAGAGGAGCCTAGTTCAAATATCTGGGATTTGTTAGCCTACACTGTACTGTAAACAAGTTGTAGCCTACATTCACTTTTCCCGATCACATTTAAGGTTTATCTTTATAGGTACCGGTAAGCTTTTAATTAACTGAAACATAACTTTATTGTTATGTTCTAATACAGTTGACAGAAAAGAATATCTGGGATTTGTTAGCCTACACTGTACTGTAAACAAGTTGTAGCCTACATTCACTTTTCCCGATCACATTTAAGGTTTATCTTTATAGGTACCGGTAAGCTTTTAATTAACTGAAACATAACTTTATTGTTATGTTCTAATACAGTTGACAGAAAAGTGCTTGGAAAATGCTGAGGAAATCAAGAAAGAGGGATAATATAAACTGGCTACCGGTGTTCTAATTTGGAGTAGGCGTTCCCAANAGTTAATTTACATTCAACCTGCTATTCATATTCTAATAGGTACTGGTAAGCCCAAGTATGAATTAAAAGTTTTAATTTAAAACAATAACTACAGGAATTAAATGCATGAATTAAGGCATCACAAGTAACCATCGTTGTCAGTTTGTTTGTCAAATAATGTTTTTGATATACTGCAACAGATTTTTGTCGCATTAGATCATCTCTTTATTTGCCTGCAGTATGCTTGCATGTTATTCTTTAAACTCACCTCCCCATATTCCAATTTTCAATTGCGATCTATCCAAATTTTCAACATAGTCACCAATGAACCTATTTAGTAGGTCAGCTACCAAGGATTCAAATACCATTTTCTTAAAGTTTCAATCCTTTCACATTAGTATATTCTCAGTATTTTCACGAAAACACTACAAATTTACTCCACACCTACACAGTACGTCGCCATAATGAGAATCATTCGGCTTTTTCCGTGAGTCGAATTCATACTTGATAACTTTTGTTTACTTTCTTAGTTGATCATTGATTATAGAAACCGTTCATCTGTAAAACTTTCTCATTATTATATAACTATATTCTTTACTACTGTGAAATTCTTTAGCTATTATTTGAGACCACTTTTTGAATATTGCAATGGTGATGGTCTCATCGCTAGCAGTAAATGGTTCAGGGCTTCGAACTCGGAAGGTGGGGAGTCTAGATTTTCGACTTGGNTAAATGACCTAAATTAACGTTGCATATTGTGGCTGATTGGCAATAAGAGTAAGAATAAAGTACATTTATTTATTATGATTGTAATTGTTCATCAGAGTAATTACACTTTGCGAGTTTAAACGTAGAATTTAGCTTTAATTCTTGATTGAAGTAGTTGGAAGGTTCCACTTCCATGAAGGTACCGTTGTGGGGGAGATGAAGTGCTTGTAGTTGTAATTGTTTTTAAGTGGTAAGTTTTTAGTATAAACAATAAAATATATATNCTAAACATTTAATAAAAGTGTTGCAATAGTTAAGTTCAATAATAACAATCTCTTTGCGTATTATAATTACATTTTTAGGAAGACCACGATTGTTTACGAAATCCATTGTTCTTGGGATGCCTAGTTGGTTGAGCTGTGTATTGCAGAATAGAGAATGGAATTTCAAATGCTACAAGAATCGTGAGGTAGAATTTTCATTGATAGACGTGGCTTATGTAAACTGCAATTCTATTTCCACAATCTATNGATATCCTCTAATAATTATGTGTTTTATTATTATATTTTGCTTCTTAAAGATGACAAAAACATAATTTAAAATTAGGCTACAAGAAACCCTAAAAAGTTAACTTGAATTTTCAGTTAGCCTAAATAGTATGGCCTACAGTAGGTTTTTAACGCCTGGTTAATAGATTGTAACTTTTTGCACGTCCTAGATAAAATATTAAGTGAAATCCTGTTGTAGGCTTACTATTGATCACTAGGATTCATTAGATCCAGAGCTTTCGTGAAACTTAGACTATAGGCTAATGGATGACTTTGGACAGAAATAAAAAAAAAAGTGCAAATGCTTAATTTTTAGGTTAGGTAGGATGATAATTAAAGACTTATTTAAAAAAAAAAGTAAAATCACGGTTTTGTCACAGAACTTTTCTGCACAGAAGTCGCGATGCGATTAGGTTACTCTGGATCTGCCAGGATGTGTTGATGCCTTACAAAGTCTGGATATTTTATTCATATGGGTGTTTTATTGTACAGGCCAGCCTATTTTCTTTTAACCTAGGGTAATGGCAGCTTAATTATTCATTATTTTTTTTCAATNTATTTAGATCTTTAGGATTTTGAATTGAACCATTCCACAGGGCACTGAGAGTGTAATGCCCGGTCTACAATGAGACTTGACTTAAGAGACTCGAGGCAAACTTGCCTCTTCCCAAAAACAGGTGATCCACAATGGTGTTTTAAGACTTAAAACTTTGCCAAATGAGAACAGAGACTATGTGCTGCTTCTACTTTCCATTTTCTATACTAGGTGCACGTGGCATTGTTTTGTTCAAACATAAATGAAGCTGATTGGCTAGACTTAAGCTGACTTGCCTTGCCCAAGAGATGGGAGATCTCTGAAAAATCAGGCTGTACCCGCATGAAAGTCTCACTAAAGTCTTCCAAAAATCTCATTGTAGACTGGGCATTAGGCAAGTCAGCTGAAGTCTGGCAAATCAGCTTCAATTAATATGTTTGAACAAAACANCAACGCCACGTGCNCCTAGTATAGAAAATGGAAAGTAGAAGAAGCACATCGTCTCTGTTCTCATTGGGAAAAGTTTTAAGTCTTAAAACACCATTGGGGATCATCAGTTTTTGGGAAGAGGCAAGATTGCCACGAGTCTCTATAAGTCGAGTCTCATTGTAGATCAGCCATTACAAAAACACCATCAAAAGAAGAGGTTAGTTCTCTGTCTACCATTTACATTTCACAAATATTGGATACATCAGTTAGTAGATAGAGGATTCAAATACACATACCTCACATTTCTTTTATCTAGGTGGGCTTATCGGAGCATCTCTGGATGAAAAAAATATAATACTACACATCCTTTTTCTTGTGACGTACATTCATGGTAGACCTCTTGTTTTGATGGTGTTTTCTATAAGAATAACCTAGAATTTGCAGTATTGCAAGGAGCAATCTACAAGGTTCAGCCAATCAGACACAACCTTTTTATTGTTTTTAAACAGTAGGGAAACACCACACCATTATCTACAAAATAAAGATGAAGTACCAAAGGATTCAAGATTATGAAGAGTTCAATAACATATTTACTGTTTAACATGGAAAGCATAATGTATTTATTATTTCTTGGTCCACAATAACAACTAAATTAACGACCTTAGAGTCAAATGGGTTCTTATGCCCAGTCTACAATGAGACTTGAAATTAGGTTATCTTGACACTGCATTCTCATCATGTCTGCTATCATCATACGATTTGATGTTTGACTGTTGAGTGTTGACACAGGTGTTGGTAGTCATGTCAGAAAGAAAGCCATTTTCAAAGGTTCTAAAATGAGCCCTATTTGAGCTCTCTACGATAAAGGTTGCAGAGTTATGCCNGGTTACGTGTATTGATGTTCGCTGAAAATTGGAGTTTTTGCCAATTTTGAAATGTAGGCTAATAAAAAAAACTTGCAAAAAAAATAAAAAAAATTGTATTTTTAATAATCTCCATGGGTACAATCAATGTACTAAAAATCAAAACCATCTTGAGACATGAAGGTTCAAAATTAATTTTTATTTTCATGATGATTTGACATGGGTTAACCAATAGGCCCTACGTAAAATTAATTAGATTATTCAGGATGTGAGGGACAGAACAAAGTACCTAATATCCATAAACAAACTTTAGAAAATGTATAATAATGAAGAACTGAAAGAGTTATAACTAAGAAAGTAAAAAAAAACCAGTGTTACAGTTCAATTATTTTTTTTAAGTTGCAGCAGGCACAAAATATTCTGCAACATTCCAGTAGGTAACAAACGTTGTGGGATACTAATAACATAGAGATGGGTAGACATAAAAAGTCGCGTACTAACCTAGACGTTGTAATATAATAATGAATAGTGTACAAATCCGGAACTCATTGCAAATAATTTTAATGACTAGGACACTGTTAATATTGCCTGTAGCATCACAAAGACAAATAGCCTAATAAGAAAACATACCAAGAAAATGTGTCGAGACACATTTTATTTATTACCAGTAAATCTTTCCAACAAGTGGTCTGCAGGTCATGATGAATTCTCGAACTATATAAATTAAAAAATGCAAAAACCAATTAACAAAACCACTTGTTCATATTATAAATACCGGTACCTCTTTTCTAGAAGGCATATTCCCCGAATAGGCCTATCTTAAAACTATAAAAGGTGATAAAGATCAGATCACAAACTGTAGACCAATATCCCTAATATCTAGTATTTCCAAANAATTTGAAAAGGCTGTAGNTTATGATCCTTGTTCAAGTAAAAGAATGTAATTTCCAATGCACAACATGGATTTTCTCTAAACTAATCTACAGAAAAAATACAAATACTCTCACTGAAAATGTTATAAGGTCATTATTAGACAACAAAAATTATGCAATTTGTTTATTTGTCAATTTAAGCAAAGCATTTGATTCTATAAACCTTAAAATGCTACATGATATTTTAACACATACCGAATACGAGGAATAGCTCTCAGATGGATAGACTCTTATGTGAAGAATAGAAAACAGTATGGNATGTAGAAATTAATAATTGCAAATCAGCGACCAGAGAAATCAAATGCAGAGTTCCACAAGGCTCTGTCCTCAGACCACTGCTCTTTAACATCTATATTAATATTATTAACAAAATGTTAACTAAAAGCAGCATCTACTAAATTCTTGGGTATACAACTCAATAATAAACTAGACTGGAAAGAACATGTGCCTTTGTCATAAGTTCAGTTCAGTTTTAATTTATAATTAAATAGGCCCTATATGACAAGATTCTCCTTTAGTTATTCTTTGACAGGTATACTAGTCCAATGCTATTTTAGTGTGGGTTGGTTCTTCAGAATACAATATGAAGCAAGTATTAGTGCTTCAGAAGAAAGCCATACATATTATATATTTAAACTAAATTAGGCCTAATGTCATGTAATGTATTATACAAAATACAACATTTTAAAAGCTCTTTCTATTTTAATTTGTAAAAAATGTTGCAATTAAAAACTGTCAGTGTCGATAGAAAATTAGATTTACATAATTATGAAACAAGAAATAGTAGACACAAATTCAGTCGAAACACGAAGTAGGCCTAATAGTGAAAAACTATTCACTNTCAATGCACCAATCTATTCTCAAATCTTCCTCATATCAAAAGTATTTGTTTATATTTATTTTACAGTTAAGCTTCCAAAATGTATTTTCATGGTCTCTCCACCGATCCAGGTTTCTTGTACTCATGAAAATTAGAGTTGAGCTGTCGAAAGAAATAATGTCCTAACTCAGGGATCGAAAAATCCGGTCGCCAGGTCGCCCGTGGTGACCAAATATTTTATTCTGGNGATCATAAATTTATGAAGTTTAATGCTAATAGCCTAGACCTAGTTTTTTATTTTCTTTAGTAATCACAGGTCTTAAGTTTTTACAAACAAATAGATTAAAACATTTTATACATAAACCTTTATTTATATTCTCAAGTCATATTAACAACACTTCAGTTACCGTCTTCTTTTTTGATATCACGTGATCATTGAGTGGATAATGGGGAACTCTGCCTGCCTGCACTACAATGCATATGTGAAAGACGTTTGTAGGTTGCGAATGACTTNTAGATTTTAAATTACTCTAAGTTAGAGACTATTTAAACTCTCACTAGCAGTGGACTATGAATACGGGCCAATGAAATCATTGCTGCAAACAAACATTGGAATCCCGACAGCCAACTTTGTCCGTAGTTATATGGAATAAACATGTTCCTCAGCAATAATCCTGATGCTTCACAATCTAACCATCGTGTATCTAGATAGAACTATCATAAAGTTCTGTGACAGAATCAAGGTAGACAGCATGTTCAAAATGAATGACCTTGTTTTGGGCTTTATGTTGGTGCAGTAGAAAGACTAGATGAAAGTAGAGTTAACACANTTAATTAGGAACATAATTATTTTATTTTACAGGCTTGATGTGGGAAGGAGGGCATAAACACAAATATGGTTGCCACACGGCATTCGAGCTTGGCGGGAGCGTCGGAAGAACATAATGGGAGTCCCAACCCACAAAACACGAATGGAACAAGCCACCGTGGGGGAGTGCGGAACACCCCACGGGGAGGCAGTGGATCGGGATCGGACAGCGAATCGGAACAATCTNCGAGTCGACTCATGCATTTGCCAGAAGAAATACAGCAAAAGATATTGTCGTACCTGAGTTTTCGCCACATCAGTGATTTACGATTGGTGAGTTCTACAGTAAATGTGTGTGGTGTGACACTGCTTTTTCTTTCAAAAGTGAAACATTTCTCTTTGCTGTGTTAAATTCTGAAGGGTGTTTGAGTGTAAATTAAAATGTTACTTTTACTTTTTATCAAATCCTGCTCTTTAGTAGTCTGTAAAATAAAAGTTCTAAAAAAGCTGATTTTTTTTACACGATGATGTTTCATGGTTTATTCATAAAACAGAATAATTGGCATAATGCAAAAAAGGAAGAGGAGAAATTGGGTCTGATCATTGTCTTTTAACAGACTATCCAAATTTGACTGGAAAATTTGTTAAATTTTCCTATTGGTACCCACTAATCAAAGCTCTAGCATGTAGTCAACAATCACATGTTGTGCATGGCACTTCAATAGTATGAAGTGGTTTCTTAGCTAAATCTCTACCTGGAAAAAGGCTGTTTAATAAAATGGAAAATGTTGGGAATTTGAAAGGAGTTAGAATGCAACTTATGCTTAAAAAAAGCAGTACCGGTATTAACTTTTTTTGCTACTTGTAGATGTTTAGGTCAGCTTCAAGAAACTGTGGTTATTTAATTTTATCATAAAAACTATGTTATATACATTTTTTATGTTTGACTAATAAGATTACAAGAACTAATACTACTTAGAATATTAAAAATGANATCTCTATTTAAACATTGAAAATGGTTGAACGTAGCACTAGACTAGAAGGAAAATGTGTGTGTAAAGCTTAGTTTTCATGATAGGTTTAAAAAACACAGTTTCTTAAAGGAGAAAGTCCAGTCAACAAAAAGGGTCCAGGACGGGACGCAGACACAGATTTCAAAGTTACACTACGCCGAAAATGACTCTACACAGAATGACACAACGCAGACAATTGACGCTACACAGACAGAATTCTAATTGTCTGAAGTTACACTACGCAGAATGACACAACGCAGACAATTGACGCTACGCAGACAGAATTCTAATTGTCTGAAGTTACACTACGCAGAATGACACAACGCAGACAATTGACGCTACACAGACAGTATTCTCAATTGTCTGAAGTTACACTACGCCGAAAATGACGTTACGCAGAATGACACAACGTAGACAATTAACGCTACGCAGACAGTATTCTCAATTGTCTGAAGTTACACTACGCCGAAAATGACGTTACGCAGAATGACACACGGTAGACAATTGACGCTACGCAGACAGTGTTCTCAACTGATAATTTTTGGCAGTCGATGGATATACAAAAATTGCAGTACCTTTACAAAGAATGTGTCTAACAGCCTAGAAAAATTGAGTCCGCTAGCTTTGACAGAAGTTGAGAAAAATGTACCAAAAAATTGCTTAATTAGTATTATGGGGATNGGCTGTTCCACCTCCCCTTAAACTGTGTTTTTGTTGGATATCATGTAGAAAGGTAACTTTTCTGAAAAGCTTTGTGTATTTTGCTTAGAATTTTCTTTGTTTTGGGTTGCACAGAAGAGAACAAATTAATATATCNTTTTGTTCATTTAGGTGAATCATCACTTTAATAACCTGTGCAGTAATATTCTGAACAAGACGTTCCAGAAACTACAAGCGCAAATGCTGAACCGCTTTCAAAGCATTAAAGCCAAAATGCCTCGTCGAGAATCGGCAAGAAGAAATCATCCCTTAGCTTGTGAATCGGACATAGTTGAAACTCTTCACATGCGGCTGACTCTCCTGCAAATGACGTTCGGAAAACACATTGAAAGAAAACATTGTTGCTTCTTTGCTGGCGAAGTAAGTTTCGAAATGCAGACCCTTAACTTAAGTGTTAATGAATTACATTTTTTGGTACTTACTGAAAAAAATCGGCATTTTTCCGTATAGTTTCATGTGCAGGATCAGTCTAACTTTCTGGAATAGGCTAAATGCAAAACCACTTATGTATCAAAATTGAATAAGAACTTCGTATTCTATAGTTTCGTTTTTATGTGAAGCAACTAGTGAAAAGTTATAACCTGTTGTAAAACCATTGCAAGTGCCTAAATTGAACATAAAAAACATGTTGTTTTTTTTAAAAGCACAAATTTTGTTTTTGTTTAAAATGTTTTTTTCATTCATGAGTTTTTATTTTTTTTAAACCCAAAAATAATGTTTTAAACAATTTCTTTTATTTCAAACATTTTGTTGTTTTTTCAAAGAGTGTTTTTTTCAATCATATAATACTTATTTACAAGTGTAAACTGGCACTTGTGATTCTGGCATGGTAGACAGTAGATTCCATACACGATGTTTTCATTTTTTTAGGCTATCTGTAAACCACTAAATGCAATAAAAGATTTGTTTTAGGACTTATTTATTATATTTAAAAAAACATCTGGTTTTAAATGTTTAAAACAAACTAAAAAAAAAGACTAGAAATAAAGAGTTCATGAATCTTTGATTTGAATATTGAAACTTTTTGGGAAAACAGAAGCTGGTAAAAAGTTCCAGAGTTTGGAAACATAAGTAACATATGTAAAACTGTTGAGTCAGTTCTGTGGGTAAAAGCCTTGACTATGCAAGAATGATGCGATTTGCTTAGACTTGTAGAACAAACAAGGGCAGCGGCAGGAAGAAGCAAATATATGAGCTCAGTACAGCAGCGCCATGAAAATAATAGTAAAACAGACAAAAGTCAGAGACTGCACAATGATGCAAGAGGAAATAAAAAAACTAGTGATTGATCAAATAAAATGCTCATACTAAAGAACATAAAGATCANATTAATCAGAAGCATGTTTGAATAGTTAGGAGAGAGTAATCTTCACTGGGCAATTCTTAAGTTCTCAAATGTCTATTATGTCTTAGTTGTATTGACGATTGTGTTTGTTTTGTATTAGATTTTGGACGAAGTCTATCGCATCCTGCATTATATTCGCGTGACACAAAAATTGGGACGTCCTTACAAAGTCACTGATGAATTATTTGACCTTTCGACAATGGCCATGGAGTACTTCAAGGAAAACATCGAGCCTACTTTACCAGAGATTTCATATTTTGGCACGGATTTTTTGGATTTCACAAACACTTTTGGAAGTAAGTAGTGGTGTATTTAACAGTGATTATATGTATTGATTATTTAAAATGTGCTCGTATATATTTAGAATTCAGTGTCTTATTCCTTGTGATGTCTGTAGGGTCTGGTAGGTACACCTCTTGTTTTCTTAATTGTGTTCTGAATTGTAAAGTCCCAAAGTTATGACCATAGTCATTACTTGGTAAATATATTTCCATGTCCACTTAGATTTGTAATGCAGAGTATAGGATGCTTGGATATAGAGCAGAGAGTATGAGGACAGGCTGAGATCTATTTCTATCACTTTTAATTTAACCCTTTGCAGTCCAGTGCCAACCTGTTTTCAGCTTAGAAAAATATCGTTCCGGTCCTGTATCAACATTCCCTTTCCCCATTATTTTACCACAGCTACTGGGCTCAGGAAGCCAAATAGTGATTGTGGAGCATTTTTCCATCCCTTGCCAAGCGTTTGACCAACTGATTTCGTAAATGTTCAACAGATGGCGTTGTAGTACGTCAATATTTGAAACAAAGTAAATGCGAAATTATGGGGTAAACAATAATAGCTGCAAGATTGGAAACATATATTTTGCTATTGCTATTGGATTATGGTCCCACTGTTATGACATCTTAGGTCTAATGGAGACCCCATCCGCGTCGTAATGACGCTTCAGGATAACTTAATTTTGAATTTTGCCACTCAACCGACACATAGCCGGAGGTGGGATCTTTTACATCGAACACTTATCGATGGGACCCGCCTTTAACGTGCCTCCCGGAACACGCCTTACGATCATACCTTAGTGTGGAGTGCTTCACAGGCAGACTCGTAGNATAACCCTTTTTACCCAGGGCTAGGAGTCGGCCCCGGGGTTTGAACCCGGGACCTCCCGATCAGGAGGCGAACACTCTAACCACTAGGCCAACCTGTCGGTCGAAACATATATTTGGGATGAAGAAATTGAACAATTGTGTCTGAAAGCGATAAAAGAAATGAAGGCTTCTTTGGATGTACTTTCGAGTATGGGTTGAAATATGATGAGTGATATAAAATTGTATGTTTCTGCTTTTTTTGTGTGAAACATGCCCTAAAAAATCTGGACTTAATCCTGGTGAATGTTTAAAAACTTATCACACCAAGCAAACTTACTGCTAATATATTGTCCAAAATCNTTTTTTTTATTCATTCGTATTACTTGATGTCATGACTTCATGAGCGTAAATAACCTTTAGTATCTATATAGAAAAAAAAATATCTACAGAAAATTAATTATAAAGTAACTATTCATTTTCATTACTAAAAATTGGACCTGAACAGGCAGACATGTCCTGATTTAATGGACTGCAAAGGGTTNAACCAAAATGGGCAATTTTTGTGAATTTAAGTCTAATAATGTTAAATTATTTGGCACTGTGGTTAACAGGAGTCTCTAGTTTGGGTAGTTTGAAGAGTTCATCACAATTGAATTGTGTATCTTGCTGATAGAACCACAATTCAAAAACTGGCTGGACTTTATCATCTGAAATGAAATGATAAACGTTTGGTATGGTCCTTAAGCTATGGAAAACGATTACAGTCGCATGACTTAAACTGGTGATTCGAGAGAGTGAAATCACTGCAGCTGATCTCCCACGTATGTGGGCCAGCACTTATTCATACGACTATGAAATCTTTGAAGTCATGTTTGTAATGTTCCCAGGATTTCCAGATTTTGTCTCTGCATAAATTCGGAATCCACCTCTTCACTAATGTCCCAGAAAGCTATGAGCATGACTTTACTAGCAGACTGTGCAACCAAACCCTTGTTTTGATATTCNATTGATGCATCTAGGTTTCACTTCCAGCAAAAATATTGCTTAGAATTCAACTCCCAACACATTTGTGGCACAGCAGCAAGTGTCCGTCTGTTTCAGTTATACAGTGAGTATTCAGGGTACCCATTGGATGTACCACTTCTGGTAACCCATATCAGCAATTATCACCTGCGTTTTCTTGTAAGAATTGCTTACTTCGTTTGCTATTGCCTTCTAGAAACACTGCAAATNTTGTAAATGATTTTGCCATAATGATTACGTTCGGCACCATCGGCTGCGATTTGTGTCTTTTCGTTGTATTGTTTGGGTTCAGGGTGTCATGTTCAAGGTTTTGAGCATGGTCTTGTGAAGTTGCTTTATTCGCACACGTGTACTCTTGTTGCGTTTAGCCTTAATTACTGTGAAATCATAGGGGATTAAAAAAAGGGGGTAATGATTCAATATGAAATAGCTCTCTGAAGTTTGACACCGTACGGTGTGCAATTTAATAAATTGAATAACAAGTATTTTTTTAGAAATGAATTGATATAAAATTGTTATTAATTCTGTAAAATGTCGACAGAGGTGGATGGCATGATAAAACAAATATATATATAGATAGCTCTGTGGCACATGTTTTTGGGTGATACAAATGATTCTTAGAAGGTTGATACCCGGACGCCTGATAGCTACAAAATCTTAGGAAGATGTTGAAAAGATGCAAGAAGCTTCTTGCTGTCTTACTGTATGAATAACTGTAACAAATTTAAATTGGGAATGAAATATTATAATAATGTTTTATAGTAGGATTTTGATAAATACAAAACACGTTTGTCGAGACTGAAAAGAGGTTATTTTTAAAATAGAAGCTGCTTCATTTGATCCTTGATTGAGATTTTGAAGATGAAACACCTTGTTTCTCCCTCACAGTAATGTTGAATATAAAATCAATTGTAAATCCTTCTCTGCTTACAATCCTAGGTTAGCCGAAATTACATAAAACCAAACCAGCAGTCGTAGACTGTGAACCAAAATGTAATTTAGAAATATATTTAATGAAGTGCCTTTGTACCAGAATCCTATCATGAAATGTTATAACTGTGTCATTTCATTATTTTTTAATATATTTGTCTGTACTTATCATTGTTTGAAATGTAGCACTCCATTTAAAGCCCCTCAAGATATGGAATGTATGGTTACACATAAAATTCAGAATGGCTGCTGTGCACTCACCTTGAGCTGCACAAAGGCTATTGAACTTCCTAAAATTATGATAGGCATTGCCATAGGTTCAGTAATGAGAGGTATTTGGGTTTACAGACCACCTCGTATCTTACAAGATTATGCCACTGTGATTGTGTTATTAATTACTGGAAGTAGAACCAGAGCAATTTGTGTATCATGTATTTATGTATTCAAGGATGTGTTCATGTAGGGTGCATCTTTTTCTGCATAATATGTTAGTGCTTTTAATTATTTATTATTTGTATTGGTTTTTGTTTCTCTTTATGTTTTTATATTTACCCTGAAGGCTATTCTGACTTTATTCTTTTGTCTGGTAGGAGGCAGTGAGAAGGTGTATTTCTGACTATTTCACATAAGTTCTTTCGCAAACGTTGGCCTCAGGCGAGGCCATTTACTTTGTCATTTTTTAGTATCTCAGGAAGTCGGAAACATAGGACAAGTACAATTTTAATCTTTATGAAGAAAGAGAAAATGGTTAGCCAGCCCTACTTAATGTTGGGTGTTTCATCGCCAGGAAGTGAAGCCATTTGGTTCACTCCCTCTGTGTAGGTCAGATCTTGCAAGGAGGGGTCTGGTGCTAAGAGTACACCACAGTTTGGTGAAGCCAGAGAAGTACAGAGAAACTGTAAGTTCTCAAAGTGGTACTGATGGACTACCTTACCAAGCACTAGACAGATTTAGATTCCAGAAAGTGAATTGGTGCTAAATGCTCCTTGGTGCTCAGAGCGGTGCCGTAGATTGCTGAAGCCAGAGAGCTTCATTAACTCTGAAGGGGTGAAGGACCTGAGTGTTAGGCACCACTTTTAATCTTCAGTATTCCCTCTGTCTACATATCAAGAAAGAATATGGCTTAAAGTGATTCAGTTGTGAAGTTAGTAGAGATTTATATGTTGCTCTTCATTGAGTTTTGGGGAAGGAGTTTTGTTGCATATAGAGGCTAGAATCGACTATGAAATAGATTTTGTGGATCTATCATTAGAATAATAAATAGTGTCCTCATTATTATTGAAGTATAAACCTATTTATTCATCTGCTTTCCATTTGTACAATAAGTTATAATATTGATCTGAGGGACTTTATCAATATTTTGACAGCAATACTGTGAAAAGAGGTCGCATGGCAATGACCACTCCTGTTCAGGTGTGGAGGGGATTTGTCAGGACCTTGGTGGGAACTAACTGGTCTCAGTGTCCTTTCCTTGTACGTTATTATATGTAGTCTTCCTATTCGCTTCCCCAGCAGAACAGTACATTGTGTATCCATTAATAAGGCATACTGTAAATGAGGAAAACATAGCAAGAATTACAAAAGACACAATTTTTTAAATAGTGATACGAGCAACTAGATCTAGTAATGCAGACAGAAATTTAGTGATATTCCAAATTTGATTGGGAAAGATGTAACCAACCAGTTCAACAAAAATGGCCACTATTATGTTGCAAGATGGCAGACCGTATTGGCCAATTAACGTACTGTATCTGTTGACTCGCTAACAATATACCAAACTTAGTCCACTCGTAGGTTAGTTCTCAAAGAATATCTACGAAGTGAAAACAGATTTCATTCAGTTAGGGGTGGCAATAGTTGAAACTAAGCGAGTCATTTTGTGGCAGTGGTATTGCCTATATTTGTATTGGAGAGATACGGATAATAACAAACATTCTTGTCTTACGTGGGATTTGAATTCTCAACTGGCTGATCAAGAGTCCAGTGTGCTGATCACTAGGTCAGCTTAGATGGTGTGAATCGGTTGGTCAGTTCCATTCTCCGTCATTCATCAAGAGAGAGAGGGTTGAAAACAGTTTGGCATTGTTAAACACCTGTTCAGTCATCTTAAAAATGGGTGTTTGTGAAATGAGTGTATTAATCAAGAATGGTTCCAGGAATTTTTTACTTTGCTGTCCCACATTGTAACCAGATCTGGTCATGGTATTTGCCTGCTTTTTAGCTGGTAGGTGTGGATTTGAGATAAATTCCTTGTTGTGAATTTTTTTTTTCATTTATATTATAGTAATCTGTTGAGAGCCCTGATTTGTGTCATAATAATAGCCTAAAGTTGTAGTTTTTGCTTTAATTATATGAATTTCATCTTGCATGTATAATCTCAGTTGCCGTTTTATTTTTATTTGTAATTTTCATTGATTTCAAAGTATGCCGCCTTTGGATTTGTGGGGGAGGGGAACTGTGAAATGTTGGGTTGGTGCTTGCTTTTTCCAAAACATTTCTTGTTTAGACATTTCTTTATTCAAGATTGTAATCTTCATTGCACATGTTGTGCTGCAATTTGCTCATTTCAATCCAACATACGTTATTTTAATTTTAACCCCAACCTTCAGGAGAATATAGTTCTTTCACGGAGAATGGAACCGACTTCGCTTCCAGTTCAGCAGATGAGCCAGACATCGCTTCTCCACCGGTTTCAGGTTTGTGTCCCTTAGTCTCATTCTTAGTTTTGTTTTTTTCTGTTTCTGCATATTCCTTTGTAACTGCCACCCCATTTCTAGAAATGTACCTCTCCCCCAAATCAAAGTGATACTTCAAACGTTACTGGGTACGCGATTAATTGAAACTCAAAACATTGCACAGAATTCACAGATCGAGTAGAAAGAAAACTTGTTTTATTTTATACACACTCAAGAGAGTCATTCTGCATGTATTACAGTAAAAAATATACTTTGAATTGCAGTTATTTTTACAAAATATTTATAACGGTTGCCAAAAGAAACTACTGGAACATGGTCTGTTTCATGTAACTTTTTTTTAGATGCTTCATTACAGTAATAGCCATATTACACAACTGTGAAAAAGTTTGTATTAATTTCATTAGTAAGTCTGTTAAAGCTTTGTACACATTAACTTGTTAAACAAGAAAATGTCATTCAAAGTCTAGTTAGCATCATTGTACTCTACTTTTTCTATAGCTTTATGTACTTTATGGAATAAATTAATAGAAAGAAATCATCATGATGACATCACTGAAACGAACACGAAGCCAATTATTTGACAGTTTGAAGATTATTGTGTCATTTTGAATGTCTTGTATAGCTTTTGAAATAAGTGTAGATCAGCCTTTGTATTAAGTTCTTAACTTCATAGTTGGACATGAGCCAGAGTGAAATTCTTGGCAGCGATGATGATGGCGAGTCTCTCGAAATGTAGGAACCAGGCAGAGGATAATGTCAAACAAAGTAATATAAAAATTACAAATCAGTGTCAAAATCATTCAGATTACAGTGACTCAATGTTTCATGCAGAATAACCAAAAGCGGGGAGGGGAATCTGTATTGTCCTGCTAAAATATGTAAACAAAATTGTAGTGCCCCATTTAGCATATCAGTAAATTATCCTTGTATCTAGAGGGAAGGGACAAGGATAAACATCAGTTTCTGGATTATTGGTAAATTCTGGCTAAATGGTTAGGATTTTTTTTTTTCAAATTAATTGTTTTTTTTTTTTTTTTTTTTGCATATTCAGCACTGTAGTGGGAATGATATCAAGAATAAACACAAAGTTAATCCTTTCTTAACTTCTCCTCTGTGTTATAGCTTAAAAACAAAAGTAACTTATAGCCCTTCTGAACTTTAATTAAATCAGACAGTAAGAAAACAGGCTATGCTTAGTTGGTGTTGTATTTCTACAATCCTAGTTCACCATTTAATGAGGTGGGTTATATTAGCAGAAATCTCAAGGCAGTTGTAAACAGCTGATAATGCCAAAAGGTACATGCAACTAATTCCATTTGTTATCCTACTTTGCTATTTTCTGATGCCTGCTAAATTATCATGCGTGATTAAAAAGTCAAATTTGTACCAAAAAAAAAACACGACGCAAATTTTCCCTATTAAATGAAGTTTTATGTGTTAAAGTTTGCACACTTCTGATTGTAACTCATTTAAATAATCCAAAATTTATTCTGCACTGTTCAGATTAAACTTGCTTTATTTTTTTCTTTGTCTATCTGTCTAGAGACTTTTTAGTAGTAATTTATTAATTTTGTTCTGTTCTTTGAGTGAACTTGTAAATGAAAGTATTAGCATACAGCTTGCTCTGTTATGTACTGAACTTATTGAGGTTGTGTTCACTATTACTTTTCATTTTTAATACGCTCTTGTGTCCATTTTTACTACAGTACCGAATCAATTCTGGATGTTTGTCAGTAGAGTGTGGACGTACCCTGAATGTTAAGTTTAGTTAGACTGTTTTAAGTTGCACAAACTGTTGATCAGTGCTTGCCAGTGTGTATCTGTATTCTGTGTTTGCTTACTTACTGTATATCAAACATTTTTTTCCCTGTCATTTCTTGTTTTGCACAAAGGAATTATGGCTTGGCTAGTGGCAAAGAATAATCAAAGAATAAAGTTATGCATTCATTGAAAAGTATGTCCTGTGGTATTTTTCTCTAACGTGACAACTCTTGTAATACTACTGTGAAACTAGTATCTTGTCATAGTTTTTATAATTACTGTGTTTTTCACAAAGCTGTAATAGTATTTCATAATTTGGCATGTGACCAGTTACATGAATCATTTTGGCAACAAGTGTACCAGTGATCTGTTTGTGAATTTTACAAGGCTTGACCAAAACTGGTAATACAAACATAAAGCAATAATTTATAGGCAGCATTTAAAAAGATTAAAAGGATAATGTCATCTCCAAATTGGTATTGAAAACACCACTTCACCTGTGCTCAAAATTGACCAAGACCTTTTTCTGACATATTAACGTAAGTTTTTAGAATAATGCGGTCCTCACAACATAATGGAAGAGGTATAAGATTATTAAATTTAGTCATAATTTAGCCAAGTTAGGGGCATCTAAACTATAAAATGTCTTCAGCATTGCCATAACGACCAGTAAAATGTTGTGAGGACCGCATTATTCTAAATACTTAGGTTAACATGCCAGTAAAAGGTCTTGGTTAGGTTTGGTAAGGAGGAGAAATTGTCATAACAGGAAAAATGTACTGTGGCTTTATAATGAAATATTACATATAAATTCACATTAGATTTTCTTATTCCAGAAATTAGTGTTACATCTCAAACAAAGGAGTAAAATTTTTAAGTTGTTGGCATTAATACCAGCCTTATTATTGATTTCAACAAAGTACATGTTGTGTAACCAAAGTCAGTAGTGTTTTGTGATGTGTTTATATTTATTTTCCCCCCTCCAAAATCCATTTTTTGTATAAATAATGACTGAATTAGGTTTTATTTTAGTATGTCTTTCCCTAAATAATAAAAGTAAGTTCAGTAATGCAGTTTGTGTTTATTTTATTCCATTCATTTATAATATGTTAATTGTCTCCCCTTTGAGATGGTATAGCGATGTTAATTTTTACTTGAAGTAAGTTTGGGGCTTATATAAGCCCTGTTTCAGGTTCAGAAGCTTTGAAGAAAATTGAAAGCAATCAACTATATAAGGTTTAATGTTATAGATGGTTGACTGTTTTAACATTAATTTAAGCTTCCAAAGCTGAAAATGGACTTAGTTAATCACAAAACACACTTTATGTAAAACTAAAAATTGTTATACTGGCTAGAAGCAATGAAAACAAACATATTATTAAGAAACTAGACACGAAGGCAAACCACAAATTCAACCAGTTTAGTTGTTAGTGAATAGAAGCATCAACTATGGGTTAAGTAATTGTGGTATTGTATTTGTTTAGCCTCCTCGTCCAGTAAGTCGTACCTGTGCTTAGATGTGCCTAGTGGATCATCCTCTACAAAAAGTGGAACGGTGGTGGAACCCGACCCACTACCCCCGTCAAATATGGTTTTACGAAAACGCATTAAACGTATTCGTCAGGGTATGAAGAGGTAAGTTTTATACATGTATGTTTTAGAGCATTTCCTTGTATATTGTGTCATACAAATATTACTCGTGTCTTCCTGTATATGGCTGTGATAATGAAACAGTATTTGCAAGATTTAATTTCCCTTTATTTCAGTCATCCAAGATAGATATTGCAAAATGCATCTTCTTGCATAACTATGTAGAATTAAAGAATTCAGACTCTTTAAGTAACAGGTTTATCACACTTCAATGTTTTAGCTCCAATTAAGTTGTAAGCCACATATCACAAACACTTCTTCCGTCAAATTCAAACTTCACACACCAATTACAAATTAACATTTACCATTTAATTTCCACAGCCAGGTTCGTGGTTGACCAGACACATTGCCTAACATTGAAAACAAAATTTCCACAGCCAGGTTCGTGGTTGACCAGACACATTGCCTAACATTGAAAACAAACAATAGTTCAAATTCAGGGAAAACGATAATTTAATTTTCTTCGGCCGGACGACTTTACAACAAGAACACTCCCACCCACTTAAGTACATATCCCACCCTCACTCTTCATTAGTTCCCATTTAACCCCAAATTTTTAAATTCAGTTCTAGTTCGTCGAAATAGCGGTTGAAGAATTGCATTCGTAACTGTTCGTTAAAGTTTAGAATCTAGTGGCACTCGAAGTTGAAATTATGGAACAAAGTTAATAATGGAAATTTCGCCTCCGAGCTCGGGAATAAATCATAAAAAGTGGGTAGATCTTACCGGTTTCGCTGCTGAAGTTAGTTCTGGAGGTAGTAAATTCGGTGTACGCAACTGTTTGTACTGTCTGACTAAGTTATTTAGCTATGGCGTAATGAATATCAAATTGCAGATTGGTTAGAGACAGGTTCTAATGGCGGCGTTAGGCCTAATATTAACGATAAATTGTGCGACTGCACTCGCTGATGGTTAAATCACTTCTTAACTTTTTATTCCACTTTATTCTGATTGTTGCCGTATTGGTATCCATGGTTGCGGAATAAACACATATTCTGATTGTTGTTTTGGTCTCCATGGTTGCTCAGTAAACATACACTACAGAACTTTACTCTCGTTTTCGGCGCTAAACCACTTCACGCCCTCTCGTTTCTCGGAAAATTATTTCGGAGTTAAATCTTTAGTTGAAGTAATTTTGTCGTTTCTTTTCGTTCCATAATTTATGTTAATTCACAATGGTCACTTTTCGATGAAACTTTCTGCAAACTATGTCTTATTTTTCTGAATATTTAATAACTTGCAGTTTTGCTGGTTGATATCCTTCCACCCAGTAAACGTCCTACACAGCCCACAGAATACACACTCTGCATACACTTACAGCTGAATGCCAAATGGGAAAAAAATGGCTTCCTTCACTTAACAAGATTCAAATTTTGTATAAATAAAAATGATACTTAATTCGAACCTAGCTTTTAACCTAAACCCTTCTAAATCAACTAAAACTTACAATTACGGCTGCTAATTAATTTTAAACCCTATGTTATAGGTTCTTTTGATCCTAAATTCTCAATTAGAACTATCAACACATTGCAAAACTATATAGAAGGGATATACAATCTCTACACATTTAGGTGATCTAACTTTTTGTTTATTTAACTTAATTTATAAAAACAACTGGAAATCTGGAAAAAATTATATTAAACAGCAAGCTTCTTGCCTTACTCTGATAAAATGATGATGTGTGATATTTCGTCAACTAACCAGGATGACTTCTCGGCTGAACAAATCTCCAACGATCCACAGACACAAAGAAAGAAAACGGTCCGAAAGTTACATCGGCTGAAAGTTTTAACATTTGTCATGAGTGGAGCTTCTCGGTCTGTTGCAAGTTTGTACTTCCGATGTAACTTTTGGATTATTTTCTTTCTTGTGTTTGTGGATCGTTGGACATTTGTTCGGCTGATTGGTTGACGAAATATCATAAAACTAGTGTTGCAACGATACCGATTATCGGTATCGGCCGATATTAGTGTATCGGTGAGTCTTCCGATATGGAGATATATCGGTGTAAATATATAACGGTGATTGACAGAATAATAATTCAAAGAATTTTTCAAGAGTTAATGAATTATTTAGATTACTGGAGGA
>KZ869032.1:30212-41246 GCA_003456935.1 Machilis hrabei | reverse complement strand
AATTTATAGGTGACCACTGTTTTATGAAGGTGATATTTCATTAGGTTTAAACAAAATTTCCTTCCCCCTGCCCCCTCTCTCCCCCTACCCTGCAAGGTAATTACGATTTTTCATATTTGAAGGTTGGCAGGTCTGATATTGTATCTAGTGCAAATTTGACATTTTTGGCTTAGAACGTGGTATTATTGCTTTCTAATATTATCTTTTTCAAATATGGATTCCTTTTCTGCCTTCAGACAAAATTTAAAGTTAATGTAGTTATTGGCATTCTGGGGAGAAGTAGTAGTTTGTGCTCCCTTTTTTTTTTACAAGTCCTACTCTTAACAAGAATGNTAATTAGTCCTACCATTTTGTATAGAAGGAGCTCGATTTGCACTGTGGACGATGTATAGTTTCGATGATTTACATTTGATCAGAACTTGTTGTACGAGGTGTGTTCAAAAAGTAACGGGAATTTTGTAATTTCGCGGGTTGTATTAGTCCGATTCGTGCGATTTTTTCGTTGTTGTGTTGGTAAGTATGTCTGAAAAGTATATGTACATTGTTAGCCAAACCGGATGTTTAGTCTGCTGTCAAAGAGGTTACATNTGTTTTGGTACGATCGGCGATTATTTATTTGTTTACAAAATGGATCAGAGATTTTGCATTAAATTTTGCTATAAGAATGGAATAAAGTGCAGCAAAGTTTTAGAAATGTTAAATCTTGCTTTGGTGAGTCTGCTATGAAACATGTCATAACAGGTGATGAAACATGGGTTTANGGATATGACGTCGAAACTAAGGTTCAATCGTCCCATTGGAGGCATTCTGGATCGCCAAGACCGAAAAAAGCTCGACAAGTGCGGTCGAATGTGAAGGTTATGCTCACTGTGTTTTTCGATTTTAACGGCATAGTGCACCATGAGTTCTTGCCACAAGGTCAAACGATCAATAAGGAGTACTACCTACAAGTGCAACGCCATTTGCGTGAAGCAATCCCAGCATAGATGAGATTAAAAGCGCATCGTTGAGAGAGCTAAATGCTATCCCAAAGATCGAGTTCCAGAAGTGTTTCAGGGATTGGAAGAAGCTCTGGCATAAGTGTATAATATCTAATGGGGACTATTTTGAAGGGGATAACATTGATGTAGACGAATAAATAAAATTATTTTCAAAAACCGAAAATTCCCGTTACTTTTTGAATACACCTCGTATATGGTTGGCTCTCCTACTTAGAATCGTCAGTTCTGGTTTACTTTTATAGCTAGCACAAACACACCAGTTTCTGCCACGCTTTTAATATTTTTTTTTAAATCGTTTTATCAGAAGGTGACTCACTATTGTTTGGCTCTACCAGTCTGTACTTCATTATATACACAGGCTCTTCTACTGAAATACACATCCTCGCACACAGATACCAGTTGTTGCTCTTTCTTTCCTCGGAAATATTTTTAGTTGGGACCTTTTTCTAGGTGAACCAATGTATTTATATCGAGTGTGGAATTTTGTCATCACAGAAAATGAAACATCTGCCACAGTATTATAAAAAAAANTCAAATCGGATACACACAAAACAAGGCTGCCACATAGTTCAAACAAATGGTCCTTCTTGGGCATGAGCTGTTTCGTTCTGTGTGTTTTCCAGTCAGCTGTACTTGTACCTTCTGTATGGAGACATAAGGACATAATTCCAAGTATGTTGCTTCTTATTCTGGTCATCAGAATGGATGTAATCAATATTGGCAATATTTAGTAGAAAGGCAATAATGCCAGCTTTTTTGTATTCAGATTGCATTGTGCAACATCTATTCACAAGGAAGTTGTGCACACACTCACACAAAAAAATACTTTTGTTAAGAATGTGTAGTGAATCTGAGGTACATTATTACTAACAGATGTAATCAGTCAAACCATTTAGTGCCTGGTTATGCTCAGAATACACTTATCATAGGGAAAATATTGAAGTGAAAAAATATAAGATTGAACAAAAAATGCAAAATTTTACTCAAATCAAATTTTTTAGTGTATTTTCTATTTAATTGGTTAAGTGATGTTGTGTTCTCAGTTTAAGGTATGCCTTAGGGTTATAGTTGTGTGAAGAATGAGTTCTTAGTTGTAATTGTATTTGCTACTATATGGTAAATTTATAATTGCAGGAACTTAACAAGTGCAAAACGGAACTGCAGTATTGGCGATCAAAATCTCCTGCCAACCCTCCTCTGTGCAGTAGCTGTGGCCAGTCGTTACCACCAACAGACGATGCACAAGGAGAATCAGATTTAAAAGCGCTCGCTAATCAAGGCGTCCTCGTTAAAGACAAAGGAGCAGAAGGAGTGGACGAAAAGGCATGCATAGATTTTATACCGATAGCCGGGACAAGCCAGGACGAGGAGTGGGTTTTTGCAATGGGAGATGCAGATGAAGAATTTGTTTTTGGAAACTCCAAACAACCACAGCAGCCTTTGTCAGTACCTACCAAAGAGTCAGCAGTAGCTGAAGGATCTTCAAAACGGAAGTTAGAAGACGATAGCAAAGATGTAGCAAAGAAACCTCGCAGAAGCAAGGGTCGAACACGGGTCAAACTGTGAATCGCATAAGAGGAAGTCAAGAGTCGACGGAATTGAAACAGACTCCCACATTTGCGCCTCCAGTCATTTGTGGCCGTACGCAAGAGACTGCGTTTACTTCTGTCATTTTTAAAGTGATATAACGGCATTGCAGTACATCAGTTTTTGAGTGGGCGTGTTTAAACCTGTTTGCATAAAATGTTGTTTAATGCAGGGCATGAGCGAGAGTGTTGCAATTAGTTTCTTTCCGGCAAACCACAAGAGCTCAAAGGAATTGTACGTTTGATTTTTGTGTGTGGTACGAACGATGATGTGATCCATCAGATCTGTCGCAAAAGATGTAATAACTGCCTTAAGAAATGATCAGTGTTTTTGTGTTTTCACATTAGCTTTTCAAGTATAGCAGTAATGTTTCATTGTATGTCAGTAAAACGTAAAAAGATTGCCAGTGAAGGAAGGGGAGACTTGTGTTGCAGGGTTCGTGTATGTAATGCATGATGGGTCGACCGTGAGTACTGCTGTGTGAATAAATGAATTATGCAAAATATATAGCGACCACTTTCAAGTGGAATATTTTTGAGATTTTGCATAGCTCGTAAAAGTATATTTAAAAATCCTACAGAATATCGGCATTTGTATTGATTGTAGTATTTTTTTTCTGCAGGCATTGTCAGATAATTAATTAATCTAGCTTATGTAGTTTTTAGCATAACAATAGTTCATATAATTGGATTATTTTACTTGCACTAAATTTGTCTTGGTGATATATATGTAGATGTACGAAGGTTGAGAGCTTTGGAAATACTTAAAAACTTGTAACTTGGAGTAAAGTAGGAAACGACTAGTGACTATGCCAAGAATTTTTTCAGTTCTGGCATAACAAAAAAAAGTCTTAATACTTATATTGCTAACTATGTTTGCTTTTTGTTTTTATTGTTACTGGCTAAAGTTCTTAAATTTGTCACAGTAGTATCAAAGTAATCGAGTAACAAAAGACTACGTTTCCGTTAAGTTTTTTAATGCACTTTGAGGCCGTGCAATTTTCTGAAAGCAAAATACTTTATTGTAGGTATTTATAGAGCTCCTTTTATATAATTTGTGTGTCTTTAAAGTATGAACTAGACAATGCCTGGCCTCTCTTAGATTGTAAATAGCTGTGAAGACATGTTGAATGTACAAATTAGGGTCACCTTTGCACCACGTTACTGTACGAGCACATTCCCGAGTGCCGGCAGTCGACTCTTCGGTTTGGAGCAAAGGATGGCTGTTGCTGCACACCAGATCTCAATGTAAAACAAAAAATGGTAACAAGTAGTTCTAAATTGAAGACAGGTGTAGAGTGGTACCAGTTACGTAATGTGTGTGTATGGTTTATGAATTATATTTTAAAAGCAGAATCTGTACATCTGGTTTTCTATTCAGGTGCAGAAAAGCTTTGTTGTAACGAACTCCCGTCTGTAAAGAACAAAGTAGCCAAAATGAGCAGAAATAAACTGTAAAAATAATGTCTGATTTAACAAAACAAAGAAAAGATGTTGACCCCGGCAAGTTCGTTATGATTTAGTTTTACTGTAATAATCACCCCATACCTGTTCATACTCGTTAATCTGGTTGTCGGGTGGAGCTATTTAACAATCACTGTAAAATAAATGCAACACAATATGCCATTTTCACCCCATAAGTATAAGGGTCGTTTGGAAATTAACAGCCGATCGACCATTACATAAAATTATTAACCCAAAAATTGTTTATTTAAGTCAAAACGTAACTATTACATTAGTTTACTTTTCTACGTAGTCATCCCTGGAATAAACACATTTATCGTAACGGCACCAGATTTTGCATCTTCTTTTGATGCAAGGTCGCCTCTGACGAGTTCTGGAAGTTCTCCAGCATAGATTTGAGCTCGTCGTCCATAAGGGAGTAGTTGTGGTGACGAAACCGATAAAAGTGAATGGGATCAACTACCATGTATTTCTTCACCTCACACAACTTCATGGACGATGACAATCTCAAATCGATGGCTGGGCTCACGGGTAGCTATGGTGGCTACCTTGTATAACGAGAATAAAAAAGCTGTTGCCCCTCTGATAAATGCCTCAAATCCACTGGTAAGTTGAGTTTTGGTTATTCTAAAATCTATTTTAGAATTATTTTTTATTTTACTTTCCGAATGACCAGTGTAAGAGGCAGCAGACTGACATGGCTTAATCTCTTTGGAATTATTAATTTAGAATGGTCCTTAATGAATGAGAACACTACATTTGAAATGAGATGCAGTTATATTATGAAGCTCAGAGTTTCACATGAAGACAAAATTTACATAAACATGCAGATAAAAAAATACACCACCCCGACATTTACAAATTATTTTTCCCAGAGTCCATATTGTAAAATGATATTTATCCGAGATGACGACGAGGAGAGTAGCATCTTGTAGTTACTGTTGAGTCAGAGCAGGAACAGGAGAATCGGGTTTGCAGACTTAGTTCATAAGAAATGGGGGAGGGGGGGAAGTAAACTTGATTGTATTGCCAATTACCTTGTGGAATTGAGTAAACGTACTGTATTATGTTTTTCGATACCAACTGATTTATATCTTAACTAAAACAAAATCATGGTGTGGCTGTCCATATTCTTTAACTGGGATAAAAGCCCAAGAGCTACCACTTGTTCACACAGATTTTTACTATTCCATAACAAACAACAAGCACGTCGTTTTCCAGTGAAAACTTTACGAGTATCTTGCTCAGTGTAGCAATTGCCATTGACGTCCTATGCACCAGCATACTCACTTGAAATAAATGATAACTAGTTTGAAAGTCCGTGTTGCCTTTAATCTCAGTGTTATTAGGCGCAGCAGTAATGGTGGCAAACACATATTATATGTTTCAAGTTGGCTGCCCCCCAATAAACAACAATAACAAATTATTTTACCAATCATTTGTAGACATATTTTTGTCGTTTAGGCTTGCATTGTTTACATGATATTAAATATATAAAAATGGATGGATAANGTTATGCTAACTACTTTTAGAGTGTGGGTGGAACTTCGTGTACCCCCTATATTGGTCGTATGGATATTCTGGGGTAACATCAACAAAATTATACTTAAGACAGCCTAAACCACATCCTAAGAGTTTTGATCACTGTACTGCTCGAGTAGAGAAGCTCTATCTCTTTTAAAATGAGCTGCTTGTTGTAACATATCTACAAACTTTAAGATTTCCTGATTATCTGTTTCAAAGTCAACCAGCCACCTTAACTGGTCAACTCTGTGAGATTGAAGTTAATCCCTGTTTGATGTCTTATAATCCAGGATGGGCTACTAACTACAGATGGCACACAACCCTGTAGTTATATTAACTCTAGTTTGCCAGGGATATACCAGTATTAATTATTCAACTCATTATTGCAACAACAATAACAGATTCATAGCGAAGACTCTGGTTACCAAAATACGTTCAGAAGTATATTTGCAAGAATAATGACACTGTGATAAGTCGCTATGCTTAATGTTTCCATTAACTTCTGATAATTACATCAACATAATAGTAAACCCAAGCAATACAAAGTACTAAAGAACATAGCTATAGCCCCAACATATACATTGCACATGCTCTAGCACTAGCATATGGCATTAGGAGCATAAACCAAGCGTAACACTTAGAAACAAGTAGCGTTATGGTGGTAGGTTTTTCACACTTACAAATATCGTGAAAGAAATTGACGATAAAATTTTATTAATAATATAGTTAAAAGAGTACTTCGTTGTTCTTCTAATTCTTACATAAGTGTATTCAAAATAGGATATTTTTGTAAGATCTCGGGATATCTGAGAGACGTCCCAGATATATCGAATGCAATATCCCAAAAATTGGACATTGTGACATGTATGGGATATCAGTAAAACACCTGTTAGGGAACTCGTGGGATATTTCGGCTTACATATTTCAAAGACGTCCCACAGATATCTTGAACGGAATATCCCAGAAATGTGACACATATGGGATATTTGAGTCAGATCACATGGAATATCTCAGAAATGTCCCAGAGATATCTTGAATGCAATTTTCCAGAAATTTGACATTGTGAAAAATATGGAATATCCAACATGAGGTATCTCTAAAATTCCTGCAAGAGATCTTATGGGATAGCTTAGATATTTCAAAGACGTCCCAGAGATATATCGATTGAAATATCCCAGAAATGTGACCTATATGGGGTTAAAATAGGATATTTGTGTAAGATCTCGTGGGATATCTTGAATGTAAAATTTCCCAGAAATTTTACATTGTGATCTATGGGATTTCCAACATGGGATATCTCTAAAATGCCTGTGAGAGATCTTATTGGATATCAGCTTAGATATTTCAAAGACATCCCAGAGATATCTCAAACGAAATATCCCAGAAATGTGACGTGGGATATTCAAAATAGGATATTTGTGTAAGATTCGAGATTGGAACCGTTTAGGACGTGAATAATAACTTGTGGTGCCTCATGCACCCCCTGCCAAGTACCTTACCGGTTGATTGCAGGGTATGATGTAGAAGATATCAGCTTGGATATCTCAGAGATGTCCTAGGGATATCTTGAATGCAATATCCCAGAAATGTGACATTTGAGATATCCCTGGGATATCAAGTGCTGTGTGTCAACATGCAGATTTGTCATTTTGTAGACAAACACTGTTTTCTTGCTTTCTTCAAACCGTAATCCACTCAGTTCATTGTCTCATCATGGAGAGACATCACCTGCCAGCTGAAACTCGCGATATCACTGTTAGAATGAGTACTCATGGGTCACCGACAAGTGGACATTGCCGCAGCAGTCAATGTGTCCCAGAGTGTGGTCTCCCGTGCTTTAAGACGGTATCGGGAAACTGGAAGTGCGGCTAAGCGGCCCGGTAGTGGGTCTCAACGTGTGAAGACACCACGGGAGGACAGAAGTTTTAACTTTCTGGCAAGACGAAAACCACTTTCTAAGCGCTCGCCAGATACAAAGTTACATGCACGATGTTCTGAGGCGGCCCATATCAAACCAGACAATTCAAAACCGTTTATTGGAAGTAGGATTGACCTCATATTCTCCGTTAAGGCGGACAGCAGCTACACATCGTCATTGACAGCTCCGGAGATTATGGTGCAGAGAGCGGCTGGAGGAGCAAACAAACTGGAATGCCGTTATATTTGCTGACGAGTCGCACTTCTGTATTTACAGTGATAGCAGATGCCGAAGGATCTACAGGGAAACAGTGATGCCCACCATGCCACAGTTTGGGCTTCCTAGGATGCAGTTTGGAGGAGGTGGTGTGATGGTTTGGGCGGGTATTTACTCTGGAGGTTGTACTGCACTATGCATCATTTATGGGAGCCTCACAGAGGCTCGTTATGTTGAGGATATTATTGAGCCATATATTCCTCCAACCAGGCAGTTGATTGGTCCAGAATTCCGATTCCTAGACAACAACGAGCAACCTCATCGGGCTAGAATTGTACGGGAATCCCTGGATAACATGGGAATTCAACTCCTGCCACTTCTTCCGTTATCTCCAGATCTCAATGCCATTGAGCACATGTGAGATGTGTTGAGAAGAAGACTCTCCAACCATTACCCGCAGCAATTGGACCTCCAGCAGCTACGTGCAGCCCTGCCACCTCTATTTAATTCAATTCCTCGAGACATTTGTTACAACATGATCAGGAGTATGCCACAGAGATGCAGGCAAGTTGTGATAAATAGAGGACATCTCCAGCTCATGTTAGCGATCTTTTCATGCCTTAGGCCTCTTGGACGCCTCTCAAGGACGAGGTGTCAATAATATCGTGTTGTTCAGCGAAAAAAAATTGGAAATGGTGTCGCAAAATATTTCATCAGGTACTATGTGGTGACGTCACATGACGCGCTATGAGACTTTCAACTGCTTTGTGTTTCGCTTTCNAAAGGCACAGTTTAGTTGATCCATCGGACAATATCTTTGCNTGTTTCTTGTTTGTCTGTACTTATTCCTTTCCGATTTATAATTCTGATGTTTCCAACATCAACAACAAATGGCGCTTTGAAATTGTAAGATAAATTTTGATTGTCTATTATTTAAAAATAACACTGTTGCCATTGATATCTTAAATGTTTACCGCGCTGCTTGAGTTCATGAAAAGTTAACGACTATGAAGACCTGAAAATCATAGCAACGGAAACTATGATGTCAGAGCACATGATATTTTAGCCAGTGATCATTGGCTGTTCAAATACCGCACCTCTGTGAAGCGCCAGGCCTCGTAAATTAGGAACCAGCTTCAGCCAGATAAATTTAATACTTGCCTAAAAGGCAGAAATATCTTTCATTACCACCTAATCAAAATTAATAACTAATCTTGTGCTTCAATAGCTATATAAGTTGTAAGTGTCAAGTCTCAGATACCAAGTTCATTTTGGCAGCTCCTAAGATACCAGTAGTCAACGACAGAATTTTGGTCTGGCTGAGAGGTCTAAGGCGTCTAAAGATTGCTAACATGCACTGGAGAGCAGGTTCCACAGGTCCTGAGTTCAATCCCCGCTGAGGGAGACAAACTTTCTCAGTAAAATTGAAACGCCTTTCATTTAAACATTTATTCATTAGAAATGTTGCTATATGGATTTACATGAAAGGATGAATGTACGTAGGTTTCGCTATTTTTTTCTGGACCCAGCGACCCCGAAAACCCACAAGTACACATTATCGGCTCCCAAATCCTCTGGGAAGTCCTTAAACAAAGCATGAGAGACAGATTGACCACACTTGGAAATTGTATATATGGATACAAACACAAGATTTTATGTTAATTTTTGCATAATTAATATTTTACTCGTCAACTATACAACTGACCAAAGAGAAAGTAGATCGTTAAATCACTCAGCCAAAATTAGCAATCCGTTTAATCTGCCCCTTTATCTGATATTTTAATTTTATACAAAAAGTATGTCAGTGATAAATACAATTACACACANACCTTCCAATACTAATTACAAATCTTGGCAAAGAGCTGAGCTTTTCCTATATAATTTATCCATTAGCAATATGAAAAGCAGAAATTACATTGCAGAGAGAGGACGTAGAACCGACATTTATAATAGGTAGGTACAGAAAAACCGAAACGGGTGTCTTGGCATATGCAATCTATGCTAATAGAATACAAAATAATTGGCCTACGATATATTTACAGTACCCCAAAGATTATTCTTATCGTAAATCAGTGTACCATTAACCATTACTTCACTGGCTTGCAGGTACAGTAACGATCGGAAAGAAATGTAATTATTATTTACCTCCGCAATTTTAGGCGGGAAAAAGAGTGCACCGTATAGATATTCCACATTTCTAACCAATTTCACTGTACAACTGCTTAAAAATACTGTAAGTAATTTACACAGTACGTACATTATGCAAATTGTAAGAAAACATACCCGTTTCTAAAAGAAAAGCAGTAAATGAAAAACTCCGCCATTGCATAATCAACTCATGCTATCCATACGAAACGACCGCGCATAGAGACATCTATCGGCATGAGCGGCTGCATCGTTTTGCAGCGACGAAAAGTGGTGAAAGTGAGGGTTAGGGGTGAGTTTCGTCGGGTGAAGTCGATAGGAGGAAAGGTTGGAGAAAGGTGTTCGCACATCGCTGCTGAAATGCAGCTCTGAACCGCGTACTTCGGGCCATCGTAAGGAATAGGGGAGTTACAAGCAAAGAAAAAAATATCCAGCCATATTAGCCCACATTTTGAGTAATTTTGTGTTGTTTGTGCTTTGTGTTAACCACGTAGGGTGTACTTTGCTCACCGTGAATTACATTTTAACTGTAATTTATTAAACTTTTGACTACTAAATACAGTTTTAATATTGTTTAAAACCTATATGTGCTTACAAAAAACCTAAAATGATTGCTGAAAGTGCTGTGAATTTACAAACAATGAACTTTTTCTGCTTGATTTGGACTGAGAAAATTAAAAATAAAGGGCGCCCTCTTCTTGACATAATGATTAGCCAAAGTTTGTCAAGTAGGAACAATATTTGTAATAGGAATTTTATTATAGATTTGAGTCGTCGTGAAAAGAAAAAATGCTTTGTTTTGTTTTCCTTGTCTGCTTCTTGGTGGTGATTTTGCATGGATTAAAGCTGGTATTACAGACTTGGGGCACTTACTACCAAGGGCGTCGGCAGGTAGGGGCAAGAGGGGGCACTTGTCCCCCCCCTGGAGTTAAGGAAATTTGTTATTTATTCAGAAAAACAATTTGTTTAGATAGCTGGTCGATAAAAATGTATTTAACGTATCTTAAACTTGATTCTGAGTTCAAGTTAATTTCTTAATGTCTTCTATCTCTTATTAATACACACCTTCAAATGCATATTGTCAGAATATACTAAATATTAACTCCTCTCTTATATCTATAATTTTTTAAAGTTTCAAATTTTTATTTACCCAATTGGCACCCGGAAGTGTTGGCGACAG
>KZ869030.1:106923-118648 GCA_003456935.1 Machilis hrabei | reverse complement strand
TACATTTTTTAGTTTATTTTTTCGTGCATTAGTGAACAAACAAACTAATTTTTCAAGTCTATTAACAAAAATTTTTTCATCTGCAATGGGGATTTTATAAATAGAGGCTATAATTAATTTTTTGAGTTTAAAACTGATTAAATAAAAAATTGTGTTTCACGACACAAAATTAATCTTGATTGAGCTTGGGTTGTTTATACAGCGTGTTTATAAATGGTGGAAGTACTTTTAATGATTTATTGCACAAAGACTGAGACAGAAATCAGTGTCATATACTCGTGCATACCCTGTGAAAGAAAAAGTGAACACGTTTTTTTTTTTTCTTTTTACCCATCACATCATTTTACAACGATTCAGTGTGGGAACTACGTGTGATACGGCAAATATCCACACGGTAATCGAACTCTTGCCGTACCCTGTCTGGCATATCCTGTGTGACCGTGGTGTAACTTCTTCAATTCTCTGCTTTAGTTCCTGGCAAAGATGGTACATAGACACGATCCCTGATGTAGCCCCACAAAAAAAATCACATAGAGTTTCCGGTAATCTCGGTGGCCATTTCAAGAAACAAAACTTTTGTCTGAAACTTTTTTCTATAAAATGCATATTTTCGGCTGTATTTAACTGTAACACTTTAATTTGAACACCCGGTATATTACTGTACCTTTTCAAGCAAGTTTAAGCTGTTGTTTTTATTTTTATTACGTCCTATAGTTAATAATGTAATATGTATGAGTGATCCACTTAAATAATAGATGGTAAATATTTAAATAGTGCAAGCTATATAGTTTGCATAAACTTGAATTTATACCTATAATTTATGACTTACTAGGCCACGCATAATCTGTATTTGAATCACCAGGAGCTTTGTAAGCAACATAGCTTACACAAATTTAATATTTACCCTACACCTTTCACAAACTACATAGCTTATATCAACTGAATATTTACCCTATCTGTAAATGATATTTGTATCCTTTATGAAACAGGGTTTAAAATAGTTAAGTATATACTGTCACTATTGTCATATACGTAGCCTACATGTTATCTGAATTTTCCTAAACCTGTATGTAGGTGGAATTGCAAGACATACATTATTACTGTTACTGCTTCAGTCTTTTTACAAACTTCCACTTCTATTACTAAGCCTTAGCTGCTTTGCCAGATGGCAGAACTAGTACACATGAGCTGCGTTTGGCTGTAAGTGAGGTTCGGGATTTTTAGAAACCTGAGTAGTAAAGACGATCGCTAATCAATTGAATGACACTTTTAAACGGGCAGCAAATGTTGGTGAAACGTAAATGCTTATGACCGCGAGGAAAAAAAAGCTCAGAAAAGTCTGGCAACTACTAGTTATCTCACACTGACAAAGTGATTATATGTCAGGATAAGTGTAATGATATCAAGCTTTCTATTGAATTCGTGTCTTTTGTAATAAATTGTTATTTCGTATTACTTGTCACGCTTCCCAGTGTCTCTGAATTCTAATTTGTTTTAATTTTTCTGGAAAGTGTTTAATTCCTCATTTCTTTTTTCTCCTCCAACAGGAAAAATTTAGCAAAGACTGGACAACAGCTAAGGAAGTAGGAGACATAACCGAAATGACCATTGGTGGCCTAAAAGAAGGCTCACAATATGAATTCCGGATCCGAGCAGTCAACAAAGCTGGTCCTGGTCAACCAAGTGAAGTTACCAAACCCATCATTGCTAAAGCTAGATTTGGTACGTAAAAAATTATAAAAACAAAATAGAAATTTGGTATATTTGTATTTATTATGTTTGTGACGTCATTATATATATATATATATTATAAGCGGTGATTTAGGTGCAGTTAAGCATAAACTCACGTAGTTAATCAACACCGTTAATGTTCTTCAGTTTCGTAAGTTTTTTAAGCACGTATGAACCTCAACATATGACATACAGTAAGTGGATATACGAGTATTAACACATGGAAGCATTATTTGTCTCTATTTCTATTACTGATATCTTGGCAAAGTTAATCTATTATATCTTTAAATGTTTATTATACTAATAAATACTTTAACTTCTTTTATTACATTTTTTAGTTTATTTTTTCGTGCATTAGTGAGTTAACTTAGCTGTACATAATGATCTATGCTTTGATAATTACTTCAAGTTCCCATAAGAGTCGTACTGAAAAATTATATAGAATACTACATCAACGTGGATGTTAAAGACAGCCCACGATGCAAACACTCAGAATAGACCTGTTGAAGCTCGACAATTTTTATTTAGTTTATATATACCCCCTGCTTCTGTAGTCACTAATATGTTAATTTTGCAATACATACAAGATTTTTTTTTTGCATACACGATTCTAAATTCTGGTGTTGCATTNAATCAGAAACTGATCTTCTCACTATATATACAAATGTAGTATGTAATGTATGCAGCCTTTCTATGTATCTGATTGTAAAGCGATTACAGGTTTATTAAAGAATTAAATCTCTGAGGTAAAACAAAAAGCCCTCATATTTGTTTTATATTTTACGAAACCCGTAAAAATGTATCACTAGCAAATATCACCAAAAAAAAAAATGTGTTCATGTCAAATTTTGTTGTTGCAAAATTTTGGCCATGGAGAGGCTGAAAACAGTTCAAAAATAATTTTGCATTTCTTGATTTTCTGGTTTTTGGTCAGCTATATGATTTTGCGAATAATTAGGAAAGCCTAAAGTATAAAGCCAATTATTGATCACAGGATTTCTTAACTCACAGAAATCCTATTGTAGTCTAACTATGATAAGATAAAAAATGTAAGATATAAGGATTATATAAATTTTAGATGTTTTGTAGCTACATAGGAGCATACATTAGGGTACTTCAATTTACTTACATTGCCTTACATTGTGAACCCTTAATTATTAGTATGTCTGTCTGTTGGAGTCTGGAAATTTTAAAGAAATTTATGCATTTTTTAAATCTTTGTCATCAATGAATTTCATATATATTTTTTCAGATCATTTCTCCGCAAAACGACCCAAAATCCGTGTTAAGACCTTCCATTTACGCAAAAAGTTAAAATTTGAAGCACCCTAGGCATACATGTTTCTAGATTGCTGTGAACATATTTTTGTCGACACCTGAAAAGGCAAGAGTACACATGGAAGAAAGATGTATATTTCATTCTTTTATAAGCTTGTCTGTTGAAAATTATCACTAATTATACACCTATGTTTTGGTTTTGGCCTGATCATGTTATAGCATACGTGTTTACATGTTTTTGTCTAACAACTCACGATAATAAAAGGGTTATCAAACTCTGCTGATTTCCACAGTATCCCTATTTAATACCTTTCATTAAGTTAAAAGTCCAGCAACAAGTGTAATCATGAATGAGTCCTATATTGAATGATTATTTAAGGCTGGAGTATTTTCTGATATAATGATTGATACTCGCATAAATGACAGAACAAATTTTACGAAACATATTTTAATACATAGACGAAGCAATAATATTTACGGAAATGTTTTTCTTTTCATTACAACAGTTAAGCCTTTTATTATTGGGGATGACTTGATCAACATTGTCATCAAGAAAGGACAAACCATCAAGTACGATATTAAATACGGAGGTGAACCTGAGCCGGAAGCAACATGGCAGAAGGACACCAAGGATATTGTTATTGATGGTGAAAGGTAAGGCTGTTTAATATTTACTATGAATAGTACTACACAAAATATCAGTCAAGATATTTATATTCTTAAAAATATAATACGTTATTTTACTTTACCTTATATGTTATCTATTCCAGGATCACTCTTGACAAATATGAACGGAATACTGTTATCACTGTTAGACGTGGTGTTCGCGCAGACAGTGGCAAATACAAGTTGATCCTGAAAAATACCTCAGGAACATGTGACCGCGTTGCTGATGTCGTTGTCCTTGGTAAGTTCATTGATTTTCTGCGTTTTTTTTAAATTACTCTGTATTAGGGGTGGGTCGAACCCTGGTTTTTGCATCCAAACCGAACTCGAACCGAACTTACCAAAAAGTTCGACTTTCGAACCCGAGTTCGGTTCGGTTCAACAGACGAACCTTCGACCCACCACTAACAAAAAGTTCTTTTGTAAAATTTTAAAATTCGAACTGAATAAAGCCTGGGTTCGCAAAAGTTCGCGAACCCTATATATACATTATGTCATAGCATATTTCAGCTGAAAGATCAATCTATAAAAGTAAATACAAAATGAACTTTCATTTTTCAGCCTAAAAGGTGTTCTAATACCCCACATAAACGGCTACAGATAAACTTGAATAGGCTATATTATTTACATGTTTTTGTCTCACAACTCATGGTAAATTAACAAATATTGTAGTATTCTCAAATGTCATTACGTATATTTTAAAAGCTAGGGAATACATGCATCATTATCAGAATTTTAATGTTAAATATCAAGTTCTGTTTTTAAATTTGCCTTTTTTTAGAGAGATTAGTTAAAAATAAATTATGTTCTTGCCAGAGAAATATTTTAAATCAAGAAAGGTTAAGATAAGGTTATCTTTAAAAACCTCAGCTCTTGTAAATACACTTTAATAAATTGGATGGAATTATACCATTTTTTTTACTTTGTCTTGCGCTTTCACGGCCATTGTTTGTATTGTGGTTCGTTGTTTGGGGATATACTGGTATTTATACAGGGTGTCAGAAAATTCGCGCACACGGACTCCATGGGCTGGTTCTATGATGAATATTGAGCAAGAAAGTCCTTGTACAAAATGCTGTGCGATACGTACTTTTTGCGTAAAAGTTATTAAATGTTGGACGAGATATGACAACGTTGCATTGTCAAAGAGGACTTACGAACTGTGTACAGTAATAGACAGCCTCCTAAATTGGTTTCCTTAGCTTAATAGTAACGTTCCTGTTTTGAAAGTAGGAAACCTGGGTTCGATCCCCAACACAAATCACATTTTTTAGTGTTTTTCTAATAGTTTTTACTGGTAATTGCAACGGGTTACAGGACGCATTTTTATTATTACCCATATTGCTATTTACAATTGAATTTATGAAAATCAAATGGATATAATGTTAACAACAAAATAATGTATGGACATTTGTGTTGCTACAAAATCAAAGAATAATTCACAATGCAATTATTAATAAGTGTAGCAATACAAACGCACACAATTATTTATTTGCAGGTACTACTGTACATAATTTTGTTGTTAAAATTATATCCATTTGTTTTTCATAATTTCAATTGTCAATAGCATAATGGGTATTAATAAAAATGCCTCTTGTAACTCGTTGTAATCGCTAATAAAAACAATTAGAAAACACACTAAAAAAGGTAGCACATGTTGGAGATAGAACCCAGGTTTCCTAATTACAAAAAAGGCACGTTACCACGGTGCTACGGAAAAGCGATGTAGGAGGATGTTTCTTACTGAACAAAGTTCGCCAATCATCTTTGACAATGCAACGTTGTCATATCTCGTCCAACATTTAATAACTTTTATGCAAAAAGTATGCATCACACAGCATTTTGTAAGAGGACTTTATTGCTCAATATTCATCATAAAATCAGCCCGTGGAGTCCGTGGGCACGAATTTTCTGACACTATGTATATACAAGACTTAACGTCAAAACACTCATCATCTAGCAACTATATGATAAATTTCGACAAAAGCATTTGGAAAAACCACAAGACAACTTCAACTACTTATGTGGTAACTAGCGGAAATTTGTAAAAACACTTTTTAAAAACACTCAGCTTTTTATATCAAACTTAAACGTGCGTTTTATGAGTGCTCTCTCACAGTCAAGAAAAATATACTTGAATTGCAGAAGTATAATATTTTATAAAATAAAAGTATTTCAATTTCAGATTCAATAATATGTTGTTTGTGAAATCCGAGTATAACTTTGAAAATATATATTTTTTACAGACAAACCATCACGTCCCAAAGGACCACTTGTGGCTGAAGAAATTAGGGCTGACCACATTAAAGTCAAATGGCAGAAACCAGATGATAGTGGTGGTTCCGATATTACTGGTTATATTATTGAAAAGATGGACATGGACACTGGAAGATGGGTTATGGCTGGCGAAGTATAACATATATTTATATATGCACATATGTCGTTTTGAAGCCAGTAAAAATGGTACCACTTAATAAATTATGCTTTTCTGTACCACAGGTTGGTCCAGACAAAGACTCATTCAGTGTGGATGGTCTTACTCCAAAGAAGAAGTATAAGATTCGAGTAAAGGCTGTAAATAAGGAGGGAGAATCTGAGCCCCTGGAAACAGAAGAAGCAATACTGGCTAGAAATCCTTATGGTAAGAGAGAAGTTGTTCGTTAGCGGAAAATAAAGATTACAATTAGTAAATATAGATTAATTGTTATGTAATACATGCAATGATTAAATCCATATCACATTCTTTTAATCTGTAAATTTAGATTAGCCAGAAAAGTAACTCTGTCTAAGTTATTTACATGCTTATTTGTCACTGTTGAAAATAAGCAACAACTGCAACATCATGGACAAAATATAGTTTCATATAATGTTGTAATATCAACAAACTGTTAGTATATTTAATTGACAATGAAGCAAGTTAGCCATGTTTCTTTAACTCTGTCAGTATCACGCTTGCAATGACTGTATTTCCCTTGAGTACACATGCGAATGAAGAAATATCTCGCTTCCTATGACATAATTTTATAGTTTTGCTTATTAACGTCTGGCCACTGAACCTAAAAAACATATTCCGAGACGTCAGGAAAAGTACTTTATTTGAAAATACATTTTTTTAAGAGAAATAAACCACTTTTGATATTTTCTTAAAAGACCGTATTTTATGATTGCTATTCAATTTTTCAGATGAACCTAGCAAACCTGGTAAGCCTGATATCTATGACTACGACAACAAGAGCGTCAGTCTTCGCTGGGAGAAACCTGAAAGTGATGGTGGACGTCCTCTGACACATTACGTCATTGAGATGAAAGACAAGTTTCAAGTTGAGTGGGAGGTCGTAAAGAAAACCGAAGACACTAATACAGAGACAAAGATTGAGGGTCTCAAAGAGAACATGATCTACCAGTTCCGTGTCCGTGCAGCTAACAAAGCAGGCACTGGAGAAGCGAGCGATCCGACCAACAACCACGTGTGCAAACACAGGCATTGTAAGAAAGAATTTGGTTTTATTAAATTAACGAGCACATGTATGTTACGAAATCTTTCAACTGCTTTTTTTTTATATTTTCAGTGAAACCGTACATCGATCGCACTGCATTCAAGGGCATAACCATCAAAGCAGGTCGCAACCACAAATGGTCTGTTGATATTCGCGGTGAACCACCACCAACAATTACCTGGATATGGAGGGACAATATCCCTCTCACAAATACAGATAGAATTACAATCGAAAACAAGGACTATCATACAGACTACACGCTCATTAATGCCACACGAAAGGACTCTGGGAAATACCTTCTGAGGGCAGAGAACGAATCCGGCAAGGATGAAGAAACAGTAGAGCTCTGTGTCTTAGGTAGGTAACTTAGCTATGTAACTAATCTCTAATTTTAGAAGTCGCATACCATTACATCCTTTTCTAGCAGCAATCGTACAACTGGAAGCTACGTGCAAATCATAAGATAAAATACAAAATACGGACTAGTATAATACAGGCTAAGCCTACACTATTTCTTGGGTGGTAGAGAAGTAGTCAGTCTTAGATGGTTGCAAATATATTAAAATACCACCTATTATAAAATACGTAAACATTTGGTAAACCTGTAAATATAACTAGCTTCACAGATATTCAACAAATGGAGTGAAAAATTGTAACGTATGGTACCCAAATATATGGACAATGCAGTATATTTTGTTAAATTTAATTTGTTTTTTTTTACTTTCAATTATTGTAGTTTTTTTTCTGTCACTAGTTATATAAAATGCCTACACAAAACAGTACTGTTAAATTGTGAAAACTTAAATTGGACCTAGAGAAGTGACATTTTACACATAGGAGTTTATACTGATGCTGATTTCAGTAAAATAAAGTGTTTTAGGTATTAGTACAAGTTTAAGATCAAATAGTTTTTCCAAAACAAAATCGCATTGCCGAACGGAAAAATAAAAAAGGGGCCTATAGATACTAAATCACGATTAATTGCTGAGGGGCTTCCAAAGATGTGGAGTGATTTGTTTCTAATTACACATATTACCAAATGGTAGTCACAGGAAGTTAGTACCGGTACTGGTTTTTAGATCAGTGTTGCCCCCCCCCCCCAAAAAAAAATAATTGACATTCAATTTTATAGTCGACTTTTATTCACAAAGTGTCGTATTAGAATTTTCTTCCAAAACGTGTCACTTATATGTTGTTTTGTCCCTTCAATAAAAATAAAATACAACTGAAGTTTTAGGTTGTGCCTCAGTTAGCGAAAATAATTATAGCCACAGCACATTAAAATCAATTACTAGCACGTCATCTTAACTATTAGACTTCACATATTGCTGAACAATAACGGCATTCAATGATAACAAAAATGCTACAATTCTTTAAATGAAGAATATGCAATATACAGCAATTATTATTGTTAAATTGGTGACATTGGTTAAAATATATCAAGTGAAAAATAGTGATTTAAAAATATAAAAGTGTAACTTTCTTTTAAGGCAAACCAAGCCGTCCTGGAGGTCCTCTACAAGTCAGTGACATTCATAAGGAGGGATGCAAACTGAAGTGGCAAAAACCAGAAGACGATGGTGGTACTCCAGTTCGAGAGTACGAAATTGAAAAGATGGACACCAAAACGGGTAGATGGGTGCGAGTCGGCAAGATACCTGCCGGTGATAGACCATCTCCAGAATTTGAGGTGACAGGTTTAGATCCTGGAAATGAATATAAGTTCAGAGTAACAGCTGTGAACGATGAAGGTGATTCAGACCCTCTCGAGACAGAAGCAGCAATTGTTGCAAAGAATCCATTTGGTACGTTTATTAGGGCTATTGACAAGAACGCAAATCATCATTGAAAATAATGTACAAATATATTGTGTTTTTTTTTATTTCTAGATGAGCCAGGCAAACCTGGTACACCGGAAATTGTGGACTATGATAACGAATCCGTGGACCTCAAATGGACTCCACCAAAGAGCGATGGAGGCATTGCTATCGAGAAATATATCATTGAGAAGAAAGACAAGTATGTAAAAATTATTATGTATTACTTTCCTAGTCAATAAAAATGTTTAATTTTCATTAAAATATAATAATAAACTAATACAAAATATCCTAGGCTTTTTAGTGCATTCTCGTATCTTTTTAATCATGACATTTTGTTGTGATGCTGTGTGTGTAAAAAGTTGTTTCAACTACTGCTATTTACATTACATTCCAAATAGGTTTAATCTTAAATACTGCGTTTAACTAGTAAGCAGAATTCACACACACACACAAAATTATGTTTTTATCTCTTTAATAATTTATTTTAGACCACGAACAAAATAACATTGTTTTGGATATCCTAATATTTAGGTTTAAAATATTATATTTTGTAAAATCAACATTCTCGTGACATACACAATTCGTTGTACTTTTAGGTATAAGCCGGAATGGGAAAAGGCAACAGAAGTCCCTGGTGATCAGCTTCAGACTAAAGTAACTGAACTGAAGGAGAGAGCGGAATATCAGTTCAGAGTGATTGCCATTAATAAGGCAGGTCCATCTCCAGCTTCAGATCCTACGAAAATGCATATGGTCAAACACAGAGCCCGTAAGTAATTATACATCTGTATGAAAAATGCATTGTACGAGTATTACATATCGATTTGGTTTGCAGTTTTACCATTTCTGATAAAAAATAGCTTTGTTGCATTTTCTAGTATAAGGAGTGAGCCATTGTAAGTCTTATTCCGTTTACATAAATTTTCTGTTTCAGTGAAACCAAGGATTGATCGAACAAACTTGAAACAAATTACAGTCCGTGCTGGAAAGATAGTGAAATTCGATGTCAATGTAAGAGGTGAACCTCCGCCAACTATCACTTGGATGATTGGTGAAAAAGAGGTATGAATTATGCAATTAATTAGATGACATTTAATTTAGGTTCATGAAGATAAGTTCAAAGCTTACTAAATTAATTAAAAATTTTAACAGGTTAAATCAGAAGGCAACATTGAGATAATAAATGTTGACTACAATACAAAGTTTACAATTACTGACTCTATACGAAAAAATACGGCTCTCTACAAAATCGTTGCTGTTAACCAGCATGGAAAGGATGAAGCCGATGTTGAGGTTTGCGTTCTTGGTAAGGAAAAAATAATATTTGATTGACTATTTTTGTTTGTAGGTCCATGTGCTTTATTAATAATACACCTGTATCATATTAGCTGCTCCTTCAAGACCTAAGGGACCACTTAAGGTATCCGATGTCACAAAGAATGGCTGCAAACTTAAATGGGAGAAACCAGAAGATGACGGTGGCAAACCAATCCAGGCCTACATTGTTGAGAAAATGGACACAGCTACAGGACGTTGGGTACCAGTAGGCCGTTCTACAGAACCTGAAATTGAAGTCCATGGCCTTCAGGAAGGAAAGGAATACCAATTCCGTGTCAAAGCGGTGAACGAGGAAGGCGAGTCAGAACCTTTGGACACTGAAAAAGCAACGCTTGCCAAGAATCCATTCGGTAAGAACTAAAATATTTAAAGGTAAGACAATGACTTGCATATCCCAGATGTTTGTAATAAAACGTCAATTCATTTCTTCAGATGTTCCTGGAAAGCCTGGAGTGCCAGATATTGTTGACTGGGATGTTGACCGTGTTGATCTGAAGTGGGAAGCCCCGAAGTCTACCGGAGGTGCTCCCATTACCGGTTACGTCATTGAAAAGAAGGAAAGATATGGCAGCAATTGGGACGAGATTCTTGTTACAAACGTGAGTTATTGTATTTTATTTTAATAATTTGTTTAATTAATGTATATGCATAATTGTATCGTAATAATATTTATCTGTATTATTCTTTGTTGTACTTACAGACTCCCGAAACTGAGGCTCGTGTGCCAGGACTAAAAGAAGGTCAACAATATCAATTCCGTGTCCGAGCCACCAACAAGGCTGGCAACTCAGAACCAAGTGAACCAACTAAGCCACATATTGCCAAGGCTAGATTCTGTAAGTAATTCAAGGCAATCACGATCTTATAAAAGTGAAACTTTTGTACATTTTTTACCGTTTCTTGTTGTTTTTACAGTGAAACCACAGATCAACCGTGAGAAGTTACAGAAGGTTGTAGTACGTGCAGGACAGTTTGTGAAGTTTGATGTCGACATCAAGGGAGAACCACCTCCAACAATTACCTGGTCGTTTGCTGGAAAGAAACTGGAGGCTACTCCATTCCTCAAAATTGAGAATGAGGAGTATAACACGAAGCTCCAGATGTCAGAAACAACCCGTCAGAACTCTGGAGTGTACACATTAACTGCTGAAAACGATTCTGGCAAAGACGAAGCTACTGTAGAAGTTGTTATTCTTGGTGAGTTAATACGGTAGCCTGTTCAATTTCCCCATTGAACCCAACTACGTTCGTTATTACATTATTAAATTAATGCAAAATACCATGCATTCGAGTATGCTATATTTTGGCTTAAGCTGAACCTTCAGAAGAGTATACAGGGTGTTCGGAAATTCCCCTTACAAAATGATATGGTATATTCCTTGATTGAAATGGAGT
>KZ869030.1:88009-98310 GCA_003456935.1 Machilis hrabei | reverse complement strand
ACGTTCTTAATCCTAGATTAACTGCTAACTATCGTTGGCGCAACACAATTTTCGAGTTAAATGTAGTTTGTCAATGTTAATCCAAAGTTAACTATTTAACTTTGTTTGGTGCAACCGGCCATAAGTGGACAAACAGAATTTAAATTATAAATGCGCCTTTACATATCTATAACTGTAAGCAATAAACTAGCGCTTTCATCTTGAAAACTCAGTCACTTAATCACAATCAAGTTGCCTCTCCGCGAGGGCTTTGTCCTCATAGTACAGTGGCTTTTTACGGCAACAGAGTTTTGTTTTCATCTAATCCTTGCAATGCGACCACAGTAAAACGGTTTTTCAGCAAGCCAGCTCTCGCACCTAATATCATGGGTTTCCTTGCTATTCAGGGATTGGTTTTTCATTTCTATTTTCTTTATGAAATGAAAATGTGGCTCAACAACGCTCCACATTAGGGGTAGAAAATAGATCTTGAAAATTACGCTTCTGGTGATAATTAAGGCTGTATATACTGTGCACTACATTATTTTCGTTGTGGTCTAATATGTTGCAACACTGATCATATCACCAACGGCACGTGTTTCTGAGGTCTTGAAACTACATATGTGAGACACCTCTTTCTAGTGTTAATTATACTTTCAGCTAACAGACGTTAGATATATTTGTATCTAGAAAAGTGTACATTATTTTTTACAGACAGTTGGAATGTGAACAAATAAGTGCCAAGCTTTTTAGATTACAGACAAGATAACAAAAACTTTACTGCAAATACTGCATTGGATTATTTCATTTTGTTAATGTATTTGTTATGATTATCTGCGTTGAGCCTATGAAGCTCATTTGAAGTAGCAATTTTTAATGTCACAAAATTCTTGTGGTGGTACTTATGATCTAAACTAAATTTATATTGCTGTTAGGAAAAATTACGTGCTATCAAATTGGTAGCACGGATGGACTACTATGTGCCTCACTCTATTGATTTCTTCGGATAGTAAGTGCCCATACCTTGTTAGCAGACGAAATAATTAATGGTATGGAGTAATGCAAATCAAACCATCCATTTAGTGTTTCGTACGAAATATCTACAGCATATAAACATCTTTTAATCAGTTCAGTATTTAAGATAATGATACATTTGGGAATAAATAGTTGTTTTTTTAATTCATCGGACGAGATGCCTCTGTACAGTATATAGTATAGTTTTGCAATATCTCTTCGTAAAAGCAAAATGAACAAAAACTATAAAAAAACAATAGATTAACATATTTCACCATGGTATAAATACGTATGGATACTAACATTAACTGTTATTGCTATATAAAATAATTTACAGGATGACCTCAAAATGGCAGAAAAGCTCTTCACAGGTGATTTCCTTTTGTCATTTCTGAGTAGAAACATAGTCTGATCACATTTTCACCATGAAAGTATTAGTTAGATTCCTGTTCAAAACTTCCAGAAAATCGGTAGTTCTCAAAGATATATAATAAAATAAAGTGTGTATTACTGGTCCTAAAATTGTATTTTTATGTGGAGCGTTGTCATGTTCTCAGACTTTTAGGGAACCATGCAAAATTTCACTGCACATTTTCTACACAGATTTTTTAAAGAATGTGTGATGTGGAATGTACACATAATTTTTAAAGCACTGTATACCCCCAACTTTCTTACTTATTCTACTTTACAGTGGCACCGTATATTGACCGTAAGAACCTGCAAAAGAAGATGGTCCGCGTTGGCCAGCTGCTTCAATTTGAAGCCGATGTAAAGGGTGAACCTCCTCCAAAGATAACTTGGACTCTCAAGGAGACTGTCCTCAGAACTCTAGACAGGTACACTACGTNATCTAGATCTAAATTCGAATATTACTGAAACAAGAGTGGTAACAAACAAAATGCAGTTGTAATATCAAACAGCAGTATACGATTAAGGCTGTTGGATACCATCAGGGCAAAAATCACGCTACCGGACAACAAATCGCGTAATTTCTGTGTTATGCTCAACAAATCCGGCAAAGTAATAAGTTAGAGACATAGAACAAAGACTTGTGTTTATTTTGGTTTAAAGTTTTCTAAAATTAATTAAAATCTAATATGTGTAATTTAGTGAATTCGACAGTTTTCTCCAAAATTGGCGAATTCACCAAATTACACACATTAGATGTTAATTAGTTTTANAAATNTTTACANCAAAATACACACAATGCTATGTTCTATGCTTCTAACTGATTACTTTCAACATAACACAGAAATTAAGCTATTTGTTCTCCGGGAGCATGGTTTTTGGCCTGGCGGTATCCAACAGCCTTAAGAACCATTTTTGCTAAATCAGTTTTGAAAAAGAGTGTTATAAAACGGTATTACTAATATGTCTAATGCCTGNTTTACATTGATAATATGTTTGTTTTTTATATCTCCAACTAATTTTAGGCTCACAATTGAAACTGAAGAGTACAAAACATCATTCACTCTCCAAAAGGCCAAGAGGTCTGATACAGGACTATATGTTGTTTCCGCCAAGAACGACTCTGGCAGTGATCAAGTGGAGGTTGAAATTTGTATCCTTAGTAAGTATTTACTATTTGGAGTTGCACCTCTTCTGTAACAATGCTCAAAATAATATTTTATTTCCATTTTAAGGCAAACCAAGCAAACCTAAAGGCCCACTTGCGGTATCTGAGGTCACAGCTGAAGGATGTAAGTTGAAGTGGGACAAACCAGAGGATGACGGGGGTGAACCTATCGACCATTACGTCATTGAGAAAATGGACACTGACACTGGACGATGGGTACCATGTGGTACAAGCAAGACACCAGAAGGAGAGGTAACGTTTTTTAGATTGCTTCAATAAATATAAACTAGCATGCAAGCTTGTTTCAAATTGACTCGTATCTAGATTAAGCAGTCAGAGTAGTTGAAATGTTTAAGATAAGTCATAGATAGGTTTTAGACCTGAGAGTGATCTTACGTTTGGCAGTGCCTTGAACTTATTTCGTAAAAAAGAGAAAGAGTCTCATGATGTGCAGCAGACACCTTTATGAATCCTCTTGACTAGTTTGTACACAGTCCAGTAGAAACTCTATTACGTTTATAAGCACCTTTTTTTACAAACACACCCTGCGTCAAGGTACCTGTGACAACAACAGACTTTCCATGGTATTGTTCACATCACGAATACAGATCTCTCAATTTGAAATTCTGGATCTCGACAGCACGAACATAAATTGCTAACGTAACGTTAGACAGTCTTTAATCACAGCATCACAAACGATATGTTTTGTTATAACCGGGAAGAATTGCATGATATAGCATTGAAAGTAAAACCACTGTTTTTTCACATTATTAAAAAACGTTGTCCTCGAGTTCATTTCAACTCACATGTGTTCCTTTAAAAACATATTTACAAACACGTACCTTACAAAATCGTTAAATAAAACCGTGTTTTTTNAATTGGGTTTTGATTGGTGGTTATCTCGTTTAGTTTAGCTACTAAATGAAAAAAAAAACTAGTACAATGTCGACATTAAATCATTAAAGGGAAACGTGGATATTTTTGCTACTGGTATTTGGAAATATATACACAGGAAAATTTAACAAAAATGCCACTAACGTTTATTTCTCTCATTCACTATTTTAGTGTTTCATAACATAATATCAGCAGATATTCAAGGCAATTAGGGTTTGCAACTAAACTAAGCAAGAATGATTTCATAAAAGCATTCGTCTGCTTTAGTAACGTCGAAAATTGCATCTTTAAAGTAATAAAAGCTAGCTGAAGACCCGAGATTGAGACTGTCTGTGTAAAAAAAACCACCACCAATTTTTTTGTGTTGACTGAATGTCAAAGTGAAATTATCCATAACCGTTGTTACAACTTGGAAAAACCGTGGAACCATAACTTTATAGGACCACCATGAATATGATTCGACCGTGAAGAACAGTTTCGTCAAAAAACATATTTTCGTCCTACTACATGATAATTATTCAGGATCTAGAGTGCTACCTCTGTGACTGGTATAGCACGCTGCATTGCTGAGATACAACATTTTCAAGTTAAGGGACTCTACTTTTCAAGTTGACTTTCAGTATTTTGGCGTATTCTAAACACTTTAAGTGTGTCCGCTTCACCGTACTAGGTTACGAGTGCAAATGTAAACATAACTAATCTGTTTTTTCAGCGTTAAAATAAACAAGAAAGGGCTTACCTTACTCCTTGAAACGTCTTTGCGGTAGAGATGTCTAAAACGCGATATTTCGCCATGCTATCCCTCCCAGCTTCGTCAGGCTGATTTCATAGTTGTGTACGTATATTACACTCTGATCCGGTGTTCGCGGTTTCGGTCGTTTTTTTATGAAATAAAGTACATGTTTACTGTGTCTTGGTTATAACTGTTAAAAGTTACGGATGCATTACTTAAAACATTCGCTTTTAATCTCCTTTTGTTGATCTGAGCTCCCGGCATTGTATATTGTGGGGAAAGGTGGTTTAGATTGAAATTTGAACTGCGCAATAATAGTTAATATAGTATTTTTTCACGACCACATCTGTATTACTTCCCTAATTATAGTTACGTAGTTTCTAAACGAACAATGAGTGGTACCATTTCAAAACACACGTTTCATATTTGGTTCATACAGGACGATCAAATAAATCATGCTCAGTGAGTTCAGGAATCAATTCCTTATTATTTTATGAGTCGAAAATATGTCATGATACGATTTTCTTCAGAGTTGGATTCCTGAATCTTTCTAAGTTGCCCTTCTAATATATTTACTGTCAAAAGTGACCTATCTCAAATTACATTTTATCATATAACGGCTATTGTACAGGTCTTCAAAATAAAAATGTGATTTGGTACGAAGGCTAACGTTAAGAAACTTTTAAGTCACTTTACACGAAAAAGAGGCCTCAGACGCACTGATACTCGTATAACGAAACGTAAGCCAGCAGTAACTGATTTTGGAATTATTTGTAAATTAGTTAAAGAAGTGCGTGAACCAATATCCTTTCTTGACTATTTGGAATTACATTGTGCTTACGAAAAATCTATCAAAATGGCAAGTTGCTTTACGAGTATACATATATTGGATAAAATAAAAGTTGATTTTATTTGTATGGAAAGTTTAAATGTATGTACTACAATAATCGTTTTCGCTTGTATTTAGGTAACAGGCTTGAATGAAGGAAAAGAATACCAATTCCGAGTCAGGGCTGTCAACTCTGAAGGCGAGTCCGATCCTCTGGAGACCGACGTGCCAACAGTGGCAAAGAATCCATACGGTTCGTTCACCATTCACTAAATGTTATACATAGTGTACGCTAACCTAGAGTTTTTCACACTATTTTAAACCCCATTACAGACGAACCTGACAAGCCAGGCAAACCAGAGGCCAAGGACTGGGACAAACATTACTGTGACCTGAAATGGGCTGCACCCAAATCAGATGGAGGTGCTCCAATTACATCTTACATTATTGAAAAGAAAGACCAATACAGGTATGTTTTTTACTCATATTTTAACATGAATTACGCTTACGTAACTAGTTACTCACACTTCATGTTGTTTGATTTTAGCACTAAATGGCAGAAGGCGGTAGAGGTTATAGGAAACAAGTGCGACGCACGTGTACCTGACCTGGTCGAAGGAATGAAATACAATTTCCGCGTAAGAGCTGTGAATAAAGCTGGACAGAGTAAGCCTAGTGATCCTAGTGATACGGTGCTAGCCAAATCTAGAAGTGGTAAGTGTCTAGGCGACATAAAATTCAGGTAAAAGAATTATACGTATATATGAGAGTTCTATAACTGGTTTTCTACTTTCAGCGGCTCCTAAAATTGACCGTAGCTCTCTGAAAAATGCAACAATTAAAGCTGGACAGAACATTCGGTTTGATGTCAAGATCAGCGGTGAGCCACCACCAACTAAGACATGGTTCTTGAATAAAGCGCGACTTGAATCTAAAGACAATCTTAGCATTGACAATGAAGACTACAAGACGAAGCTGGTAGTCACAATTGCCTCCAGGAAAGATACTGGCTTGTACGTGATTAAGGCTGAAAACAGCGCCGGTAGAGACGAAGCAACCGTAGAGATCACAGTTCTTGGTAAGGCACAGTTCTTCATTGTTAGTAGTTTAGATTCGCTATAAGACATCTTCTCCTTCAGATAAATTCATTAGTGACTGATTACTTTCAATATTAAAAAGCTGACACAATATGAGGTCCACACAGCTGTATTTTAAACGAAACTTTTAAAAATATTCGTATAACATCTTGATGATGATATGGTGTTTTACGTTCCGTCGACACACAATGGGTCATTGGGGACGATGAAACAATGTTTATGGTGATTAATGAAGGTGAACTTAATTCTATGAACAACACACACATATATAAGACAGCACAAACATCCATGCCTTACGCGAGATTCGAACCCACAACCTCTCGTTACAGGGTGTGCTGTGCTAACCACTATCCCAAGTAGGTTGGCGTATAACTTCTTACCCTATCTTCAACTTGTACGATATTTGGTTAACGTTTTATTTTAAAACTATTTCACATTCAAAAATTATAATTGTTGTGGATACAGAATCAAAAAATAGTAGTTCAACTAGAAGTCCAGTCCATGATTTTCGATGAAATGAGAGCAAAAGCCAAGTGTGATTAAAATGAAGGTATTAAAGTAGGAATAGTCAAATTTCAAGTCTTTACAGCTATATTCGTAATATAAAAATAAATAATTGTAAGCCTAATTACTATTAATATATGTATATACAATCATTACATGGTCTGTTATTGTTTACAGACAAACCGGGACGTCCTGAGGGTCCATTGAGGATTTCCGATGTGCACAAGGAAGGATGCAATCTCAAGTGGAATCCACCACAGGACGATGGAGGTTCTCCGATCGAGCACTACCTTGTCGAGAAAATGGACGTCGACACAGGTAATATAAAAGTTGTCTAATCTTTACATTGTTACGTAGGTATTTATACTGTACTTAATACTTTACTTTTTTTCTTCGAAGGACGATGGGTCGCAGTTGGACGTTCAAAGGATCCTAAAATGGAGGTTGAAAACCTGGAACCTGGCCAAGAGTACAAATTCCGTGTCATGGCAGTTAATGCAGAGGGTGAATCAGAACCCCTTGACGCAGACCAGTCCATTATTGCTAAGAATCCCTTTGGTAAGTTAAACATCTTAAAACTATGTATATTATAAACTATGAAAAATTTTATCCCATCTGAAAAATAATAATAATTTGGGTAGATAAAGATGCCGTACCTCGTGTTATAGCTTAGTGATAATTTAGAATCATCTGAGAAAATCACCTTTATAATTCATGAGTTTTGAATACTTTTCGTTTTATATCTAAGGGTGTGTTTCCTTTTCAGACGAACCTGGAGCACCTGGCACACCCGAAGCAACAGACTGGGACAGAGACCATGTTGATCTCAAGTGGACTCCTCCTACAAACGATGGAGGGTCTCCCATAACAGGTTACATTATTGAGAAGAAAGAGAAGGGAGATACTCGCTGGACAAAAGCTGGTGAAGTACGAGGAACTGAACCAAAAGGTCGGGCTGAAAATCTGGAGGAAGGCGTAACCTACGAATTCCGCGTGAAGGCAGTTAATGCAGCAGGTCCTGGTGAACCTAGTTCAGCAAGCAAACCTGTAACAGCCAAACCGAGAAAATGTAAGCGTACTTTTAAAAAATATACTTTTTTATTATTTATTTCTTATGTGTACCACTGTGAATACAAATTCACAATCTGAACCTAGGAAATACGATAATTGTATTGTAACATTCCACTGCAAGTACTCTGATCTGGAATAGTAGCATCGGTAGTTAAAGAACATGAAAATTATGTAATAGGAAATCCAGTATAATCCCTGGGTTTTAATTACCTAGTATTTTCCATAAACAAACCTAATTAATAAAGCGTAGCTGAATATTGGCCAAATGTGCGAAAGACATGACAAAGAAAACTTACAGTGAAAGTATGTAATTGACTAATCAGATGTAGGTAGCATCCACATGTATTTCTCAAAATCCCAAATATTAGATGCAAGTCTATAAAAAAATTACGAATGTATGCGTAATCTATGGTACAGTCTTGTTACGTCTATAATTGTTCAAATGCGAAATAATTATTTAAGTGAGAAAAATAAAATATGTGCACGGTTAGTCGATTCGGTCAGATAACATGATTTGCCTGCACGCAAATAAGGCTACGGCCTCGTAACCTACTAGATGTTGGGAGCGCTAATAATGACTTTGACCTGATAGTTGTCGTAATGGGGACTATAATTTTAATTTGTTTTAGGGACCATTATGAAGTTTTTTACTTTTTGTAGGGATAATTAACAAAAACACATTCATAAACCAAAACTTGTTTATAGCTCTATATTGTCACACACCTGAGTAAATTGGACTTCTTTTGTGATGCCAAGCTGCTTTCAAGCTTTTTCAAATTACATTGGTCGTATTAAGTGCAGATTTATCTACATGGCAAAAATATGCCTACATAAAAAGTATTCCGTACATTACTCAAATAAAAAAAATAGACAGTACTAAGTGACCAAATATGAAAGTTAACAATACACTAAATTTTTATTATTTTCTTTAATTATAATTGTTTTGCCGTATTTACCATGTCTTACCATTTTCTGTGCACATGAGTATTTTGCCAATTTTTTTTTCCCCAAAATATATATATATTTTTAGAACGACATATTCCTACAGGCTAGGACAAGTTGACATATAGCATTTTGAATTTCAATTATATCAGTCAAATATTATTCAAATACCAGGCTGGTCGATCGAGTCCTCTCCTTGTTGGATCAGAGTAATAGAAGCCCTTAATGTTATGACACTTTGGCTATCCCAAATAAAACTTTGTATATATTATTGATTTAATTTTCTAAGGCTCTAATTTATCACTGTTTATTATCATAAGATGCACTACTAAATCTAGAATTGATACACAATTCCTCATCGACACGCTGAGGGAAATTTAAAGTGAATTATATTAAGCAGCCATAAGCAACTTATGTCAACTACTTATTGAAACTTGTGTCACTCCACGTTCTCGTTAATTTTTGCTTAGATAAGTTCATTCAGTAACAACATTTGCATGATTGTAACCTATTAATAAATAAGTTGGTGTGTGTATAAAATGATGTTTAATGTGTTTCTAAAGTTGTAAACTAATACTATGAGATTTTCTTTACTTTTAGTGGCTCCAAAGATTGATCGCAAAAATGTGAGAAACATAACCGTTCGGGAGGGCGAGCCTATCATGTTTGATATCAAGATCATTGGTGAGCCACCCCCAGAAGTGGCTTGGACAGTGGGCAACAAATCTGTTCATCAGACGCACTCCAAGCGTATAGAGAATGTGCCGTATAACTCCAAGTTCTTCATCGACAAACCCGAACGGAAGGACTCCGGAGTATATAAGATCACGGCAACTAATAATCACGGACAGGATACTGCTGAAGTCGAGATTACTGTTGTTTGTGAGTACTAGAAATTATATAAATATCTTTGGAAAGCCAGTCTGTATCGACATTATTTCTGTAATTTGCTTTTGTTCCAACAGCCAAACCAGGAAAGCCCGAAGGACCTCTTGAAGTGTCTGATGTCCACAAGGAAGGATGCAAACTTAAATGGAAAAAACCTAAAGATGATGGTGGAGAACCAATTGATGGCTACCTTGTTGAGAAGTTTGATCCTGACACTGGAATTTGGCTTCCAGTTGGACGTCCTTCTGGTCCTGAATTGGAGGTTGACGGACTTATACCAGGCCATGAGTACCAGTTCCGTGTCAAAGCTGTAAATAAGGAGGGAGAATCAGAGCCTCTGGAAACATTGTCACCAATTATTGCCAGAGATCCTTTCAGTAAGTAATATCAAATCTACACACGACTTAGCAAAGTACCAAGTTAGAAAAGTGAAAGAAATCAAGTATATGTGAAGGTTTATGTTCAGCCCGAAATGGCAATCTTTGAAACAGACGGATGTACATGAAGTGAGAAGAGTTTGGTGGTGTTGTATTTTCATGTTTACACACATGCGTTTATTCTATCGAAAGTGCCAAATACAGTGATAAATCTTAAATCTTCAATAAATTTTAGTGTTGCTTAATGATGAAAAGCAGAGCTATGGGCTATAAAAAATAGATCGACATTGTTAAAAACAATAACATAATGTTTTCATAAAGAAGCATCTTGTACACAGGTAGCATTTGAGGTAATGTATGTGTTTAACACGTATTATATATTTAGACTATATTTACT
>KZ869030.1:46450-65381 GCA_003456935.1 Machilis hrabei | reverse complement strand
TTTTAATTTTTTTCTGTATTTTTTTTTATTGTTTGTTTACTCTTTTCTGGAAATATTTCTACTGTAATTGTAATCTTGACCAGGGTTAAGGGGAAGTGCGGCCACCTGTGGCCGATCCTTCGCCCGCAAATAAAGATATTATTATTATTATTATCTGTCCTGTGGTAGTAGGAAACCGATTGTTCGAAACCAATTTAAGACACTAGATACAATATTTGCATATTTTTATTAATATTACAGAACAATGAATACTATGACGACAAAGTTCAAGAAGGCCGACAGTATGAATACAGAGTTACAGCAATTAATGCAGCCGGGTCTGGAAAACCAAGTGATACCTCTCATCCATTTGGTGCCAAGCCGATGCGTGGTATGTATTATACATAGACAATATCGCTTTTCACTATATTCATATGAAACGTATAATTTATTCCACATGGTTTGTGTATTTACAGAAAAGCCAAAGCTTTACCTGGATGGCCTTACGGGAAAGAAGATTAAGGTTCGTGCAGGAGAACCTATTGTTGTTGACATTCCTCTATCTGGTGCACCTATTCCTACCATCGACTGGGCAAGAGAAGGCAGAAAGCTACCCGATTCCAACAGGATCTCGGTAAGTGTAGATGTCAAGTTGCATAATCTGAGAACTTTACAATAATTATAGAAGGGCTATAATAAATCATCAACCACTTTACTTTTTAGTATGATACCACAAGTGACTCAACCAAACTCAGAGTTGAAGCGTCCACCCGATTTGACTCAGGAAAGTACACCATTACAGCCAAAAATGAATATGGGTCTGATACAGCTGATATTGAGGTTTTAGTTGTGGACAAACCAGGACCACCACAAGGGCCCCTTACATATACAGCAACATCTTCAGACAGTGTGTCCTTGTCATGGAAACCACCTGCAGACAATGGTGGTGGTGATATTACTGGTAAGTTCAAATTTAGAAGCTGTTGTCATATATGTGTGTAGTAAAATATGCTAAATACTTTAATCTACATGGAGAGTGATCCGTGGATGTGCGTTCATCACCCAGGAATAACATTTTTTTTCCAGGATACGTTGTCGAAATGACGGAATTCGGAGCGGATAACTGGAAGGTTTCTCCTGGTTTCTGTCCTAACCCATCATTTACGGTAAAAGGTTTGGATGATGGAAAGAAATACGTGTTCCGAGTTCGCGCTGAAAACATTTATGGCGTGTCTGAGCCACTGGACGGCAAACCAGTCGTAGCAAAGAGCCCATTCGATCCTCCTGATGCTCCTGGAACTCCAGAAATCACGAGCTACAGTCCAAATAGTTGTTCGCTTGCCTGGACACCACCAGCACATTCTGGTGGTAAACCTATCACAGGTTAGTAGAGTGTCTCAAAATACAGTCGCCATACTAGAGGGTGTTAATAAATAACACCGACAAATTGATAGGGTGAATTCCTTTGAATAATTTGAATCGAAATTGAAGAGTAACATTTTTTGTTTAGAGGCTCCGTTTAGGCTTTGCAGGCCCAAAAAGAAAGTATCGATTTGGTAACACCGCTTCGTGAGTAACATTAACTACACATTCAGAAACCCTTCAAATTGTGCAGTGCTCGTAGCTCAGCGGTATTAGTTTTACTTTCTAAGCATACATGAATTTACATTCAGCAGTTCAAACCTCGTTTGCGATACCAATATTTTTCAATTAACTGTAGGAAATAATTGGATTAAAACAGTGTAGGCTAATTATAAATAACAGAGTAACTCAAGGACTTATTTTTAAACGTGAATTTTATTATTACAAACATACACAATTTTTCATAGAAAACTAAAGAGTTATACCATTTTGAATAAAAATTGAACACAAGTGATCGCTTAAAAAGTGCCCGATTTACTGAACAGTCAGTACCGTCTATTGACATAAGTTTGTATTTACTTTACCAATCTTAATGTTGATGTTGTGTACTCAAGTCGAATAGGTACATTTTATCGGTGACTACTTCTCACTGACACGCAACATTGTCAAGCTGTGTATACTTCTTGAGTACATTTTTTACATAAGTAAATATTCAACTTGTGTACACAACATCAACATTAACACTGGAAAAGTAAATACAAACTTCGGTACTGACTGGTAAGTAAATCGGGCACTTTTTAAGCGGTTACTTGTGTTCCACTTTTATTCAAAGTGGTGATGGAATTCACCCTATCAATTTGTCGGTGTTATTTATTAACATCCTGTATAATAGTAATTCATATGACCTAATATATATATTTACTGTATTTCAGGATATTACATCGAAAAGCGTGAGCGTGGAGGAGAATGGATCAAATGTAATAACTATCCCACGCCAAACTTAAGTCATACTGTCCAAGACCTACGAGATGGTTCGCGCTATGAATTCCGCATAATTGCAATAAATGAAGCAGGCCCTGGAAAACCAAGCAAGCCAACAGAGCCAGTTACTGCCCAGGTCCAGAGATGTAAGTTTTTGTTTTGAGGTAAATATTGTACTCTGCGTTTTTCATAATAATGATATATATGTTACTACTGTCACTTTCAGTCCGCCCTGATGCACCAGAGGCACCTCGTCCAGACAGGATAACAAAGGATAGCATTACACTCTCCTGGAGAGCACCAAGAAATGATGGTGGGTCCAAGATTAAAGGCTACATTATTCAAAAGAAGGCCAAGGGTGACGCCGAATGGTCAGATGTCAATGGAACCCCACATCCAACAACAATATTTACGGTGAGCAAAAAGTTATTAATCATTGTAAACAGGGGCCTGGCCAGTGTTTCTATTCAACAGCAAACTATGTGTATTGTTAAATTATTTTCTACACACAAAATAAAATTGTCTATACACATCAAACGTCCAAAGTAATCGTATTGGAAATATTTTGTTCTGTATAGTAGTGGTTTCGTACCATTAGCTTAAGTGGTAACTGACATTACAAAGATGAGTTCGTCGTCAAACTTTTCTGAAGATGGCAGTTTTTATCTCTATTCTAATGAATTGAAATTGGAAATGAATAAAAAGTTCGGAACATCAAAATTGAAACTAAACTACCGTTCTACAACGTGCTTTGACTGTTTCTACTGAGCTTAAAATAGGGTTACCAAAATATCTTTAAGCAAAATATTTTGTTATAACAAACAAATTTATCTTTACGAAAGAGGGTGTTCATATGGGCTGTATAACCAATGAGCCATTTACTTTTGAGTAAATGTTGCTATTATTGTTTGTAGGTGCCTCGGCTGAAGGAGGGTGAAGAGTACCAATTCCGCATAATGGCTGTGAATGACGTTGGCCAGTCGGAGCCTAGCCGTCCTAGCGGCGGTATAATTGTTGAAGAACAGCCCAATAAGCCACGCATTGACTTAGGTGCCGTACGTGACGTAACAGTTCGCGCTGGAGAAGATTTCTCGATCCACGTTCCTTATACTGGCTTCCCGAAACCAACATCTACATGGTTTAACAATGACATGGTACTGGATGAATCTGATCCCCGTGTGTTCCAACAGGTACCGTATATAGCATGACTCATTATAGAGTTGATTTGCTTCCTTATCTATGCTAATAAAATGTTTGCTACATTGAAGAATCTTTCTTTCAGCTGGGTGACGACTATGCCAGTACTGTGGTTAAGAACGCAAAGCGAACTGACACTGGTGTTTATAAGTTGCAGCTGCGNAATGTCTCCGGTTTTGATACTGCTACCATCAATGTCCGTGTCCTAGATCGTCCTGCGCCTCCAGAAAACCTGAGGGCGGATGAATTTGCAGGCGATGCTCTTACGCTCTTCTGGAACCCACCAAAGGACAATGGTGGAGCCGAGATCACTAACTACGTTGTCGAAAAGAAGGAAGCAAGAACATCAACTTGGGCAAAGGTATTTATTTTCTTGCAGAATTTGTCCTACTGATATAAACCTGCTAATTTTATGCTTCTCCTTTGATTTAACAACTGTTTGTTCTTTTAGGTGAGCAGTTATGTCACAACTCCATTCGTCAGAATAAGGAACCTCATCGTTGGCCGCGATTACGAATTCCGTGTACTGGCAGAGAACCAGTATGGACAATCAGATCCAGCCGTTACATCAGATCCAGTCAAGGCTAGGCATCCCTTCGGTAAGTCAGTCTGTGTTTATTTTAGCATCCAAAATATTGATAAGTACCAGTGCCATCAAAATTTGTTTCAAATTTTGTGAAACTAATTTGTTGATGTTGTATTGTAATAATGGTTAACAATATGTTTTCTGCTGATGGAAATACATGAAAACGTATATTTCTTCCGATATTAATGCTCGGGATTCACAGAGAATGATTTGAAAACAGAGTAATGATCGTTGTTCTTCACATACACACTCATAAAGGAAAGACATATAACGTTGGGGGCACACATAACTTTCATATTAATTTTAGAGCTTATTAAAGCGGTTTTTTTAGTGGGGAAGCATACTGAAGACAAAAAAGACTAGATAAAGCAGAAGTTAGCTATTTGTAGACATCATTACCTTCACTTGGCACTAAAAAACGATGTAATTTTTGTACTGGTACAGTGCATTCTTGTGTCCCAACAGCTGGTGCAGTAAACAAATCGGTGTTACAAACTTTTCAGATTACAACGTCAACTAGTTTAATAAAATATGAATTTTACATTCCTCTAGTTAGAATACACACAACAGTTACCCTTACAGACACTTTTAGTTTGTCCCTAAAGTTTAGGTGGTCTTGTAAGAGCAGATAATTGTTCAGCGATCGATCATGCGTTCAGATGGCAGTAAGTCTGAAGTTAAACTTCTTCTCACCTCCCATTAAATTTACGATAAAGATAGGAAAAACAAGAATTTACACTGTATGCTATCACTCGAAATTATGNCATACAAAATATATTAGCTTAATAACTAGTATTTTGAGAAACTACATTTAGTGGACAACATAGAAGTATGTTACTATCCGTAAGTATTTGCCCTCCGTTAGTTTTAGAAGTTGTCACTTTTATAGTGTAAAATCGAGATGGGACTACAATTATGTTTCGTAGATAAATCACATACAGATAGTACATTCGAGTAGCATTACTAAACGCAACGGTATGTATTAGTCATTTTAGTCTCCTGCTGTTTGAAGATAATCAACAAAAATATATAAAAAACATAAATGTGAGGAAAATGCACGGATAGTACTGTAAACATCTCTATTCTAGTATTTAATGTTTGGGTACTGCCTGGTCTTTTTTTCTTCGGACAATTCGGGAATGGAATCGTATAAGTTGGTACTTTGCAACCCCTGCCAAAGACTAAAAGTTGATTGCGGTGTAAGATGTAGATGTATATCCGTAAGGCAATACGAGAACTTAAATGTATGGTGTTTTCTTTCACCTCTTTTATTAATCACTGTACACGGTACAATTTATGTCACCATATTGGTTTATATTTCTTTGAATTCACACTGTTTTTTCTCTTGTAGATCCTCCTGGACCACCTGGAATTCCTCGAGGCATTGAAACATCTGAAGATTCGATTACGCTCACTTGGACCAAACCTAGAAATGACGGAGGTTCACCAATCAGTGGCTATGTTATTGAGAAGAAGATGATTGGGGAAGATAAGTGGACCAAAGCCTCTCACGCTATCATTCCAGAACTTACTTACAAGTATGTTAATATTTTGTGCATCCCTTATAATATTTCTAAACATTACTATATACTGTATATACGTTCTGCTTATTTCAGTGAATCAGTCGCTAAGTTTAAACGATTGTTACGCAGCCTTTTTACTAAAAATACTCGTGGAGATAAAACACATTAGTGTTCAAAAATTACCTTCTGTTAGTCAAAGAATGTTAATCATTTAATTTATTGTCAATGGTCTTCAAGCAATAGCAAAAAAAAAAAAAATAGTTGTAGCAAAATTTGTGTAACGCACATTTATTGTTACTTACCAACCGATTATGTTTGAACTAATGGATANAAGTAAGTGTATGTCACTTTATATTAAGATGAAACACAAAGTTCAGCTTTATATCTTTATTTATCAAAAATACTTAAACATTTTCAAAAACTAAGAAATAAGAACATATTAAACCACATAAAGTACAAAGTGTGTGGCAGAACTAAAAGCAATAAATTTCTAGTTTTAAGATGTATATCGCAGCATCCATTTCTCAGATACACTAACCATGCGACGTTTTTAGCGTTTACTCACCAACTAAAATAAACAGATATATTCCGATAGATCTCACGGTGTTGTTATCGATTTGCACTCTGAAATTCTGTATAAAAAGTAGTAATGTCATAGACATTTAATGGTTAGGTATACTTTTTTCTCGTATCCTAAAAGTGGTTTAGTAAAGTATGAGTAGGACAAAAGATGACCGNATTAGAGTGTTATCCTACGACAATAAAGTACCTCTATTTAAGATTCAAGCTCCAACACTTACTACATTTATATTATTACTTATAAAGCAAACTTATAACGTTTGAGTTGACAAATGAAAATAATATGCGTAAACATAGTTTAATTTGATTATTTGCTATTTTACAGCATTATCAGTTTTATTTTTTATCGTAATTTAGTTAAATAAAATGTATATCTAGCGTAACTAGTCCAACCCCAAGGAGATCAACCAGAGGCGTAGAGGATAATGCTCTAGATCACTTGAACATACAATTATCCCCCATTTTACCATCATATATTACTCTAGTATCCGTCCATCACGTTTTTAAGAACTTTTTACATAAGCTACTTGCTTAAAATTTGTACTCCGGGGATTTCAGGATTGTTGAGTATCACAAAAATACTTCAATTTGCGAAACCATACTCTTCCATGATGAAATTATCTTGACAAATTGTCAACAGCTGAAGTTTAAACTGGAATTACTAAATTGGTAGTCAAGTAGTTCCTGTGTCCTTGAGTTTTCAAATATAACAAACACATTAACTTACTGTACTCATACAAGGTCAAACTGCATTAAAAGCTTCAAACTATGTTACCAAATTTACGAGAAATTAAATCTGAGGGCATACACATAATTTTGACCCCGGTGAAGTGAGGTTTCAATGGGTTCAAGTACAATGTCATATTTAACAAACACGTCAAACAAGGTGCAGAAAGCCAAACCATGATACCAAATTTTCTATAGGAAATTAAACAAAAATTTTCGCAATGTTGTCGCAAAGTAATGTAAAAATAATAACAGATCTGTACTTATTGACGATCACATTTAGCTACCATTACCGAAGGCTAAAACATGTTGCTACATTTGCAAAACAACAAAATGAACATTAAACAATTACTCTAAAATTGTACTCGTGAATTGCACACACATTGTTGCTGCTTCCAAAAATACTTTACGCACGATTGCCAAGTAGTATGAACTGAAGCTTCTGTACACTCCGTGAATATCACGAGCACTACGGTAATTGGTTTAAAAATCCATTGTTTGAATACAGAGAAGTAGTACATTTTTAATGCTATTTATTTAAAATGTTGGTATCTGAATGGAAAATATTTCCATAAAAATTTTAGAATACGCTAGTTTTATAGCAGTTGATGCGTACTTATTCTCTGAAAATGTAACATCGTCTTTAGGTCTATGTTCAAATGATTGTTGAACAATGTAAGTAGCCCATTCCCTTTAATATTTCTTAGTTCATCTAAGTAAGTAGTTCACAGTGACGACGAGGCACTGTTTTACATTCTGTCGACATGTGTTGGGTCATTACGAACGGTCGACTTTTTTTTCATATTCATGTTTTAAATTACACTCCGCAACATGATTAAAGGGCCACCTAGAAGTCCCAAGAAAATGGTCAATTTTCAAAGTACGACAAGTTTGCTAAATATCAACCAAATTTATTGTAACAAAAACTGAAATAAAGAATGAACTCTCAGCTTTTGAACCCTGTCACCCAATTTCACATAAGTCTGTACTCTGGTGGTAAAGTGCCCCTTAAATGGGGGTGATGTGAAATCGACAAACATTTCGTGAAGTACCACGGAGAGCAAACAACTGTTTCTGCAATTGTCACGGTTACTATTATAAAGTTTATTCATTTTCTTTCAAAATAAGCCAAACCACATCTTAAAAGGATGTTTTTTAACAATTCGGCATTCATTGAAACATAACCCTGCATATTTATGTTTTTTAAAGCTTTTTCAGAAATGTCGGGATTGCGACAAATTTTCTTTAAGCATGTGCTGAGACATCATCAATGTAGCAATGGGATGGGGGTGGACGGTGGGGTTAAGGGGGTTACATTTTCAATAGGCATGTGGGGTATCGTTTAAAAGCAAATTTTAATGCATATCAATTTCATGACATAAACATGAAATGTTTCTCTACATTTGTTCTTTCATATGCATAAAATTTGCTTTTAAACGATATCCCACTTGCCTATTGGAAATGTACCCCCTTCACCCCCACCGCCCACCCCCCATCCTAGGAGATACCCTCCATCCCACTTATCAATTACTCCATTGATGATGTCTCAGCACCTGCCTAATGAAAAGTTTTCAAACTCCCGACATTTCTGTACCACACTGAAAAGGCTTTAAAAAAACATAAAAATGCAGGGTTATGTTTCAATGGCTGTTGGTTCGTTTAAAAAACATCGTTTTAAGATGCGGTTTGGCTTATTTTGAAGGAAATGAATAAACTTTATAAGAGTAACCGTGACAATTGCAGAAATAGTTGTTTGCTCTCCGTGGCATTTGTCAAACATCACGAAATGATTGTCTCTTTCACATCATCCCATTTAAGGGGAGGTTTACACCCAGGGTACAGACTTAAGTAAAATTGGATGACAGGGTTCAAAAGCTCATTCTTTATTTAAGTTTTTTTTTTACAATAAATTTGGTTGATATTTAGCAACCTTGTCGTACTTTGAAAACTGACCATTTTCTTTGGACTTCTAGTTGGCCCTTTAATCATGTTGTGGAGTCTATATAGGATAGAACATCCACCATGGGAATAGAATCCACAACCTCTCGATCTATTGCTCAATCTTCTGACCACTGGACCAAACAGGCCAGTCATTCATAGTGAACTTGTAGTAACATAGTAACTATACACGTTACACAATTTAATTTTCGTAGTTTACTTGATTTTTGGTTTTATGATGTTAAAATATGCTAATATTTGTTTTTTACAGAGTAATTAGCCTTATTGAAAATCACGAATACGAGTTCAGAGTATCTGCATTGAATGCCGCTGGCCAAGGCCCATGGAGTCAAGCATCAGATGCTATCTGCTGTAGGGCAGCACCTAGTAAGTGCTAATTAAGTCCATAAATGTATTTCTATTCCGTTGATTCTAATATATTTTCGTTAATATAAACATATGCTAACACTATAAATTTTCTTTCTATTTTAGGTGCACCGAAGATCACCAGTGATCTCAGTATTCGTGACATGACTGTGATAGCAGGAGAAGAACTTAACATCACAGTACCATACACCGGTAGCCCAAAACCCAAACCAACCTGGACTGTCAATGGAGAAGAGGTGTACTCAGATGATCGCATTAAGTTCGATACCACCACAATGGCAACCAAATTCGTTAATAAATGCGCTAAGAGGTCGGACTCTGGCAAGTACACTATTCAGTTGGTCAACACTGAAGGATCTGATACTGCGTCCTGCAAAGTCCTTGTCGTTGGTACGTATTTACTTTCAAGCAAACATCACTGGTTGTACTCATATTGCAAACTTTCATTTATAGAGGAGATGTTAATCATTACACTTATATTCTTGTGTTGCTTTGCTATGAGTTTGCTTAAATGAATTTTATTTTTCATGAGCAGTGTACGTTAACTGCCTTCAAGATAAAACTCAAGGAATACCCGTGGTTTTACTTTTATAATACCCAAGACAATACACTCGAGTTTCTTATTACTATGCATTTACATTTTACAGACAAGCCTTCTCCACCTTTGGGACCATTGGATGTATCTGACATCACACCTGAGACATGCTCTCTATCATGGCGTCTACCCGCAGATGATGGAGGCTCTCCTATCACAAACTATGTTGTGGAACGACTGGACACATCAATGGGAGTAAGTATATGAAACTAAACCTTGCATGCTATGCTTGGAAATACTGGAAATAGTTAAATTTGTATTTCATAAATATAACAAAATAACACAACTTGTTGTAGCACACTCCGTACATGTAGGTGTCACTGAACAGAACTGTTCATTTTTTAATTGGTATTTGTATTTAACAGAATTTATGCAGAAAATGTTTTTCTCTACAGCATACTTAATTTACTAATTATAATATAATTTTGGTATTTCACGCTTATACAGTATATAGGATGCATCTACACTAAACTATACCGACAGACTTTTAGAACGGAATCAGGACGGTAAAATAATGGACGTTTGTTCAGAGGCAAGCCGTTGTTAGACGATTAAATAATGCACTAATGATGTTTACTAAAGATCTGGTGTAAAAAACTAAGCTTATCGAGGAAATTCATGTGTGTGTTATAAAAGTAACTCATCTGACGGTATAAATTTGGATTTATTGCTTTTTAAAATATGAATAAAATAAAATTTGCCATACGTTTTTGCCCTGTGCAAAGTTTTGACCTATTTTTGTAATATTTTGGTTGTGATTAATGCATTAAAAAGCGTAACGAAAACCTGTCATAGACCAGTGTCACTTTATTTTACCGTTATACATTTTAGTAGACCCCTATTATTTTTTTAAATATAGTTTGAATACATCTTGTGTAGGTATTTCGGCATTGCAGTGAAATTTTATACAAATGTTGAATCGAAATTTGAGTCATTATAGAAGCGCAACCTATTTAAGTATGCTACTGATCTCGAAAGATCAACCATAGTTACGTTGTTTGGAAACACTAAAGAAAATTTAAAGAAAATGATCTGGCAAACGGTTTCAGACAGTGTGTCTCAACAGTAATCCAATAACATTATGAACGTGTTTATTGTACAACAAAATGTTTACACTTCCTGTTATTCCCAAAAAGGTGATGGAAGGCAACAGTGGTATAAAATCCTAATTTTATCAAGCAAAATGAAGCCAGATAACATAAATACTTTACGGTATATAAGAAAACACTAATGTTTTCTGCGTTTCTCAGCGAAATAACATATGGGGATGTTAAATTTAATTTAGCCACTAATATAATTTTTCAGTCTATTGTTTTACGAGTATAGGAATGTAACGCTAACATTTCTCATTATAGGTATGGTCTAAGATCAGCAGCTTCGTACGTGGTTGCAATTACGATATGATTGGATTGGAGCCACAAAAGAAATACAACTTCAGAGTTCGCGCAGAGAACCAATATGGTGTCAGTGATCCACTGGTACTGGACTCGCCAATCACAGCCAAATTCCCATTCACTGTACCAGATCCTCCAGGCCAACCCAGAGTAATCGACTCAGATATCACCAATGCTACAATTACATGGGACAGACCAAGAAACGATGGTGGATCAAAGATTCAGGGCTACAAGATCGAATTCAGGTAACTGACATACCTACGCCCATAATATTTATGAACAAGTAGAATTTGAAAGACCTAAGTAAATAATCAGTTGGGCTGAAATCATTTCTATTTTTACTTACAAAGCGATTTAGTAGCGAAACTGAAGACAAATAATTGTGGGGATCTCTATAATTTAACTGGTGCTGCAATAGTGTGAAATAAATGAAAACAACTAAACCTTTGTCGATACTGATGAATAGTTTTAGATAAATTATTTTTTAATTGTTTTCCCCATACAAATACAAGTATTTTACACGGGACAGTGGGTACACTATATCACATAAGTAATAGATAAATGTTAAAGTAATATCTTTTCGTGAAATGTTGTTATCACGTACACAAAAGAATAAGCGAGGATAATGCTCTTCCACTCTTTGATGTGGAAAATCTCAAAAGGCATTAAAAAATCATTTTCCGCATATACCACTTTTATATATAGCTCTGCTTTCGCACACAACATACTGGCCAGCACTCAAGTAATCGATCAAATATTGGTGGAGCTTTACACTTTCAAATAAAAAATGAACATACTACGATCTATGTTCAAACTATAGGAAATCGATTGTCAGTATGTCAATAGGATTTAAGTGCGATATGCAACATAGATAAACCTAAATACTAAGCTTATGTTTATACCACAGTGTCTGGATTATTTACTTAAGATATATGTCACTACACCTCTCTTTACAAAAAATTTATAAGTTATTTACCTTGTTTTTAAACTCAGAACGAAATTTGTTAGTAATTTATATTTTAGAAACTGAAACTGTATTTTGTCAATTACAGAGACGTAGAAGATCAACAGTGGCGTACAGCCAATGACTATCTTGTAAAGGACACAACTTACCAAGTCCACAGCTTACTTCAAGGCAAGTCATATGAATTCCGTGTTCGTGCAAAGAATGCCGCTGGCTGGAGCAAGCCATCTGCGCCGTCATCACGTTGCAAGCTGAAAGGCAAATTTGGTGTACCATCACCACCTGGAACACCACAAGTTATCAAAGTTGGTAAGAGTTATGTTGACCTCAAGTGGGAACCACCAACATCAGATGGTGGTAGCCGTATCACTGGATATATTATTGAGAAGCGTGAAGTTGGTAGCGGCTCCTGGATCAAGTGTAACGAATACCATGTTCTGGACTGTTCGTACACTGTATTGAACTTGATGGAGGGTTATGACTATGAATTCCGTATATATGCTCTTAATGCTGCTGGAAAGAGTGAACCAAGTTCGTGTACAACCCCAGTCAAGATACGTGAGATTGAAGGTGGTGAAAAGCCTGAATTCATTCGTTCCTTGGGCAACCAGGGAATACCTCTTGGCCGTCCAATTACTCTTGAATGCGAAGCTTTTGGTAAACCAGCACCACGCTCTCGCTGGCTTAAGAATGGACGTGAAATTAGCGTGGGAGGACGTATTAGGACAGAAGAAAAGAAGGGAGTTTTCAGGCTTATTATCTCAGAAGTCTGGGAAGTTGATGAAGGTGATTATACTTGCGAAGCAAGCAACATTGTTGGCTACGTAACCACAACTTGCAGGGTAAAGATTGGAAGTAAGTACGAAACTATTTTTTTGTGAGTAATAACATAGAATTAACATGAAGAAATACCGTATTGACTACTTTTTTTATTTCTAGCTCCACCAAGAATAGACCGCATACCAGGAGATCTCTTCCTACCAGAAGGTGACAACACAAAGATCAAAATCTATTACTCAGGGGACCAACCTATGGACGTTATGCTTAAGAAAGATAATACCGATATTGTAGAAACACAACGTATCAAGTATACCATATTCGATGAATATCTTATAATATTCTTTAAGGAGATAACTAAAACTGATGCAGGCACCTACACTTTAACAGTAAAGAATGCTAGTGGTTCAGTATCAGCATCATTCACAGTATATATAACAGGTAACATTTACTTTATTATCGAGACTAAAATTATTATCGTGTCTGGTTTATTATTATTAATTCTTATTTTATTTTTGTAGGCTTGCCAGGACCTCCTATTGGACCACTCGAGGTAACGGACATCACAAAGCACATGTGCAATCTGGCTTGGAAACCTCCTACTTACGATGGTGGTCTTCGTGTAACCCACTACGTTGTTGAAAGGAGAGATATTAGCCATGCTCACTGGATAATTGTTTCCAGTTTCTGCAAGGAAACAACGTTCACAGTCCAAGGACTGATTGAGGGACAAGAATACCTGTTCAGAGTTATGGCTGTAAACGAGAATGGCATGGGACCTCCCTTGGAAGGGGTAAATCCAATCAAGGCAAAGTCACCATTCGGTAAGAGAAGTTTTTCTTTTTCACTCATAATTTTTGCCATGCTTTGTTTGGAGCTTATGGAAATTGTTTTTGTTTTTTTAATATAAGTTATGAAAATATCATTCATGGCTTTGCCTGATTTGTCCAATAGCACAACATTCTTGAAACTATTACTAAGAGTAAAAACTTATATAATGCTTCTTGTGTGCAGATCCTCCAACAGCACCAGGAGTGCCTAACGTGACAGAAGTGGGTGGCGATTTCGTTAACTTGTCTTGGAGCAAACCTGAGTCTGATGGGGGTGCGCGCATTCAGGGCTACTGGATAGATAAACGGGAAGCTGGCTCTCAAGCATGGCAGCGTGTTAACTTGTCAATCTGTATTACAACACAGATTAATATTAGCAAACTTATTGAAGGAAGACAGTACGAATTCAGAGTATTTGCCCAGAATAGTGCTGGCCTCAGTCCCGCTTCAAGTGCTTCCACATCTGTGAAGATCAAAGATCCCAAGGGTATGTATCTTTAAAAATATTGGGTTTTACACAAGTAGCATGTGATCTTCTATTTATGTATTAACCCCATGATTTGGTGTACTCGTATAAATTACTTATGATGGCTTATTTTCTACATTTCAGCTGCAAGTCCACCTGAAATTGTATCGCCACTTAGAAATGCAATGGCCCTTCAAAATAAAAATGCCACCTTCGTATGCAAGATAATTGGCTCACCAAAGCCAACGATTACGTGGTAAGTAAAAGACAGTCTTTCAGAATAAATAGAAGTTAGTCCCACTTTTACTGATTATACTGTAAGCTACATATAGCTATTAGTAAAGAAATCTTTAGCCATCGTTTTCAACACCTAATTGGTGATTCGCTGTGGTAGAAATGTGTATATTTATACTTGGTAGTTTTTATTTCATTTTTTCTATATGGTACCACTGTCAATGAAAACTAGAACTTTACAATAAGAGTATATAAACTTATAGTGTGAAGAATTTAGCAGAATTACTTCCTTGCAGATTCTTTTTTCCAGATCATAGCATTTGTACATTACAGCGAATCCTGAAACTCTCAGCAGGCAAGTTAAGTGAAACAAAGCTAGGATCTGCCATTTACATTGTTGATAAGAAGTTTAGTTTTCTGGTTATGATAGTAAATTTAATATATATTTGGGTGAATTGTAGCTGTTCCTAAGGGTTTCGATTAAAGTTCACGACTACTATTACAATTACCTTGTGTAAATACTTAACAATTAATGGTAAATTTCTTGGAGTAAAGAAAGACTGCTAACTACTGTAAGAATGTTTGTATTGTCCTATTAACAGAAATCACTTAAAATGGTATACTTAAATGTATGTGAATAACTTACTGTTCTATTATAGAAACAGAATACCAGCAGGTAGTATGCCATAAAATAGTAATAAATCACTGTAAAATGATATCCCTTTTTTGCAGACAGTAAAACTTATAGGGTAAAGTGATCTTAGAATGTGGTGTGAACTCTGTTCAGCCATTCCGTAAAAAGTATTCATTTTCTCTAACATAAGTCTTAAATCACAGAGTCTCTAGCTATTTTCACAAATGATGTGGAAGGAGGTAAAATAATGTCTATCAATCAGTTAGAATATCCATCTTTCTTTTTATTGTAATGTTTTTATTTATTATGATATAATTTACTTCCAAAGAGCATTAGAATCGTTTANTAACTCACACACATCTAACAATATTTCATTTAAATTCCATTTTTCTAGGTACAAGGGAGCTCGAGATATTACTCAGGGTTCCAAATATCACATGCTCCAAGAAGGAGATTCCTACACGCTTATTGTAAACGACGTGTTTGGCGAAGATGCTGACGAGTACGTGTGCAGGGCTGTCAATAAGGGAGGCGTTAAGTCAACTAGGGCTGAACTTGTGATCATGAGTATGTTCATGTGTTCTGAATTAAGACGTCACTACAACACTTTGGAACATGGTTTCTTATGTACATTTTTTTCTTATTTTATTTCAGCGCCACCCAAGATCAACGTACCACCTCGATTCCGTGATACCGCTTTCTTCGACAAGGGTGAGAATGTGGTTATTAAGATTCCATTCACTGGTCTTCCAAAACCAAAGATCCACTGGGTTCGCGAAGGAGAAACTATTGAATCTGGTGGCCATTACCATGTTGAAGTAAAGGTGAGTACCGTTGATGTCAAGATATAATTTTTCTTGTTTGATAGACCATTATAACTGTAACTTCTCAAAACAAAATCACACTGAAGACGAAACTGTCACTTAAAGTTTTTTATTCAGAAATAACCACAAATAATTCCTGAAGACTGTGGGTGCATTTTTTTCACTTTGTATAATTATTTCATGTTTATTACATCAGAAAGAAACATGTAATAATTATCAATTAAGGAATATTGGCAAATTTATTTAATCTCTGTCTTATTTGTCTCAGCTACGTATAACTAAATTATTATTTGGAATTAGACTTTAGGGAAATTACTGTGTTTTGAATGTAGGTTATTGTAAGTGTATATTAACTATACATTTAGCATACCAGGTACGGGATTGAGTTCTCACAGACTAACAGATCTACAAAGTAAACAACACCTTGCATCACACATTGCAATGTTCACAAAGGTACAGATGTTTTGCGTAAATTTGTTAATAAAAGTACGTGATTCCAGGCACCTAAATCATACTGTAGTGAAAAAGTTGTATTATTTGTTATTAATACACTATTGTATCTACCATCTACACTCTACAGCTGGTCCAGTGCGTAAATAACTCGAGAACCCTAGTAATTAAAAGGTGTCAACTATTATTATCAGCTTTACAAATTACTGAATGTAGGTCTTGTTATTATTTCTTAATAGTTACCAGCCGTTACAATGCTTTCGTGTTATCAAACATGGTGCTATCTTCGCTCCGGCTAAACATGAAGTGCAGTTATGTTACTTATCCTAATAAGGCGAATGATATATTGAAACACAAAATAGGATAAATGACTTTTTACTGTGTATCCTTTCTTAACCACATAAAACTCCACATCTTACAGCTGAGCATAAATGGGCTTATCTTACCTTAACCTACCAGAACATAATTTTTAATGCCTTGTGGTTAATTTATTATGATAATGTATATAACATAACAGATCTGTTTTCCTAGTCAAAATTACAACATGACACAGTTAAATTTCCTGGAGTAACTCACAATGCGACATCACATTAATTGTTAAATTGAGGTCTGATAATATTGATATGTAACATATATAAAACCTGTTTACATACTGTACCCAAACCATACGAGGCTCTTGTCTAGGTTCTCAGCAGAACTCAAAAATCCTCAAACTCCCTCGCTCTCTTCTCTGTCTAGCACACGCCTTTTTCTTCTCCCTTTTTAAAAGCTTTCTCAGGCTTTATCAAAAGTTAACACACTTGTGTGTTCTACGTACAACATATTACATCATATCCTACCACCAATCTTGTGCGTGGGTCGTCTTCCGGTATGCCAGTATTTCCCTGAAACCCAGTGTTCAATGCGCAATTCTAATTCTTGGAAACACAGGATGCGACGTCATATAATTTCCTTTTTCCTATTAAGGTCTTCCTGCCCTTGAAATACTTTTTAAATATCACAAATATTTTTGTGAATGTAATAAAAAAGAAACTAAGCTTTGATGCTAAATATCGCATCACTACAATACTGTAATTACTTGTTTCACTGAAACGAAACACTGTGCAAAATTGGGGTGATGTTTCTGTTGTACCTTGCCTACATTTTCCAGCTGCCATCACATTTTCTATTCCCGAGTGCTTTATAGTAGTTAATTTTCACTTGTCATTCTCAGATTATATTATCCACAGTTTCTGTGGCCCTGATCACCTAATTTGTAGACTTCGCAGGTATTGTGGCGGACTTGTCGGGATTTGAGTCAGCCATAAGTATTAGAAAAGTAAGAACACATTATAAGCATAGCTGTAAAAAATCATACAAGATTTAACAANAAAAATGCGTTACAAGAATTCAACAGATAAAGTTTAATATAAAGTTATATTGTATGATGTGGCCTTTGAGGCATATATATTATAATGACAGCCTTAAAAGTTACATAGTTTTAGTAGTGTTCTTTTCTAATTATTATGTATTCAACACTATGTTGTTATTATATTCCAGGAACGACACGCAATTCTCACTATCCGCGATGGAAGCAAAATTGACAGTGGACCATATCGTCTAATCGCAGAAAATGAACTTGGAATGGACTCCGTCATAATCAAGATCCAGATTAGCGGTGTGTATATGCAGTTTAAATTTATTATACGTTTTGTTGAAGTATTTCTTCAAACTGAAAAGTAAAACAACAGATATAGTGCTTAATAAGAATGCATATTAAATAGTTATTTGTCTTCTTACCACAGATCGCCCTGATCCTCCACGATTCCCATCGGTGGAAAGCATTGGCCACGACTCTTTGGTGGTAACATGGAAAGCACCTCTATGGGACGGTGGTAGCAGCATCACGAACTACATCGTAGAAAAGAGAGAACATCCGATGACAAGCTGGATCAGAGTTGGTAGCACAAGGTTCGTAGTACTAATCGAATATTTTAGCTTATTCGGTGTTTTTTTTTTAATTTATTTTTATTTACGTATCGACACTTCCAAAATTTTGTTGTTCTGTCTTTACAGAGTGAGTTCCATGGCTATAACTGGTCTTAGTCCAGGACATCAATATGAATTCCGTATTTATGCAGAAAATGTGTATGGCCGCAGTGACCCTAGTGGAGTTTCAGATCTCATTAAAACAAAAGACTCAGGCAAAAAGGTTCAGAAGAGGAGGGAGTATGAAGGTAAGTAACTGGATGTATGCATGAATAATGTCACTAAAGTATGAAATATTATGTGCTAATAAATCTCTTCTTTTGCAGTGGATGCCACAGGCAAAAGGATCCGTGGCAAAGCCGATGACAAAATCAAAGACTATGACCATTATGGTAAGTCACAGTTACGCACATGAATATTAAATATCATCACATGTATTATTTAGGAAATTCATATTTAAGACTCTGAATGTTAAATATAATACAGGTAAGTCATATTTAAGTACATGAACACAAAATGTATGTTTTTTTCCTTTTT
>KZ869030.1:34984-45100 GCA_003456935.1 Machilis hrabei | reverse complement strand
ACACTGTGTTAAACAAGCGCTACTAACTAATTTATTTTTTATGAAGTTGCTTTACTAAAATGTACACTGAATTTAGTTACATTTCATTCATAAGCTTAAAAAGGTTATTCTGCCAACAGAATGTGTAAGGGAACATATGCTATATTGTTACTTTTTATTGCAGTGTTCGACATCTATTCCAAGTACGTTCCTCAACCTGTGGAGATTAAGAGTACCAGTGTTTACGATTATTATGACATCCTCGAAGAAATTGGCACTGGAGCTTTTGGTGTTGTGCACAGATGCAGAGAAAAGAAAACAGGCAACATTTTTGCGGCCAAGTTCATTCCTGTTTCACATGCCATGGAGAAGGAGCTAATTCGCAAGGAAATAGACATTATGAATCAGTTGCATCATCCTAAGCTCATTAACTTACACGATGCATTTGAAGATGATGACGAAATGGTTTTGATCTATGAATTGTAAGTATATATATTTTGTATTGATTACGTAGAGCTTATTAGATTTGGAAACCTTGTGAAAACGCATTTTTTAAACACCCTGTATATATTATATTTTGGATATTCTACTTTAACGACAAAGCTGTCTACATGAAATATGTTGGGCATCTGAGCCAGCACCAGTAATGTAAACTTGGAACGTACATGGTATGAGAACTTTTATGTTGTACCTTATAAGTTAATATTTAAAATACGTTACAAGGCCTTTGATAACGTCAATAGTATATATTTATTTCTTCAATTCATAAAACCAAAATATTCCTTTGATTAGACGACTTATACTAATTCTTCAAATAAACATCTACAATCTTCACACTAAAATTTGGATCATTATAAGTATTTCTTCTTGACCATCGTTACTCACTTTCACTTTTCTTCTATTGTTGTAGCCTGTCTGGTGGTGAGCTGTTTGAACGCATTACAGCTGAAGGGTACATGATGTGTGAAGCAGAAGTGATTAACTATATGAGGCAAATATGCGAAGGCGTTAAACACATGCACGAAAAGAACATTATCCACTTAGGTAAGTTATGTTACTTACATTATTAATTGACTCTCTGCGCAATTGTTTGGGAACCTCTTAATTTTGGTGTATTCTTTTGCAGATATCAAACCTGAAAACATAATGTGTCAAACAAAACAGACTACAAACGTCAAGTTGATAGATTTTGGCTTGGCAACTAAACTTGATCCTAATGAAGTAGTCAAAATCTCAACGGGAACAGCAGAGTTTGCAGCCCCGGAGATTGTTGAGAGGGAACCTGTTGGCTTCTACACAGATATGTGGGCTGTTGGTGTTTTGGCTTACGTTCTGTACGTATAAGCGTGACTTGCCTAAAAAACTAGATTTGATTTATATATAAATTTGAATACTTATTATAAATAAATTGTGTTTATTCTACTTACAGTCTCAGTGGATTATCACCTTTTGCCGGTGAAAATGACATCGAAACACTGAAGAATGTCAAAGCCTGTGACTGGGACTTCGATGAAGAAGCCTTCAGCAGTGTATCAGAAGAAGGCAAAGATTTCATTAAGAGACTGCTTATTAAGAACAAAGAGTATGTGATATTGTTTTACATTTTTTACATGTTATAAAAAAATGTTATCGTTTTCAGCAAATAGGCTTAGCACTGACTTCTCATTTCTTGGTACATTCCAGAAAACGTATGACTGCACACGAATGTTTACAGCATTCTTGGCTCACCGGAGACCACAGTGGACGCACAGCACCTATTAGCCAATCGAGATACCTCAGTCTACGCGACAGAATTAGAGCCAAATATCCCGACTGGGATGCATTTATATTGCCCATTGGCCGGCTAGCAGAATACAGCTGCTTGAGGAAACTGCTTATAGAAAAATATCGTATTCACGATACTTCCTTTGGTAAGATACCACGCAAATTTACCACAAATCACACTTTGTAATACACTTTAAATCATCATAGCACCTGTTTATAATACAGTGAAATTCATTTAATTGAAAATCTATAGAAATTCATTATATGTCGAATACTAACAACCAATGGAGCTTTTGGCATACAGTAAAATATTTACAGGAAGATTTATTTAAAAAATGATGCAGAATTCAAGTGGCGTGAATTGAAAAAAACGTATTGAGTGTATATTTTTAACAAGCAGAAAATATAACTAAACTATTTAAGCACTTGTACGGTTAGACTTTTGAGACAAAATATCTCAAACGTTTCTTCGATACGCCTATATCACTTGAGCTGTAGTAAGCAAATAATATAAAACTTGTACGTATAGTGTTAGATGCTTTAAGAGTTATTTCAATACTATACTACTTATCTGAACGTTATCCATTGTCTGATTAGCTATACTACCCAACTACGTATCTTATCCACTCAGCTACCCGAAGTTAGCCGAGTGGATAATATAATCAACTGTGGATCNTGGGTCCGAATCCCTAAGTTGACAGACATTTCAGACCAATTCTCAGCAGCGATTGCAAGATGCCTGATGACGAGAGTAGACATATCTCTCGAAACGTAGTGAGTATCGCTAACCAGACAGTAAACATTGACCATCTAAATAGTATAGTACATAATCAACCATTGACAAACACATTCAGATTAGAGGTATTAAAATATAATTTGTTTGTTTTTATAGACCGGCGGCAAGCGGCACCACGCTTTGTCATCAAACCACAGAGCTCCTTTGCTTTCGAAGGACAGAGTGCTAAATTCACGTGTCGTGTGATTGGTATCGCAGCCGCGACTCTTACATGGTATCACAACAACCTCGAACTCAGGCAGAGTGTGAAGTTCATGAAGCGTTACAATGGCGACGATTATACATTCATCATCAACAGGGTGCGTTTGGACGATCGCGGTGAATACATCATCCGCGCAGAAAATCATTACGGTTACAGAGAGGAAATTGTCTTCCTCAACGTTCAACGTAAGTTGACTTTATTTGTAGTGTGAAATACTCGTAGTGTTTTAATTATACATTGAATTATGTATTCCCGCCTCCTCTTTGCAGCAATACCAAAGACTGTTCCACAGTACAAACCTGAAGTTGCCCCTGTACGTCGTCGTGAGCCTTTGGAATACAAACTGTGGCAGGATGAGAAGGAATGTGCACCTTCCTTCACTTTCTTGTTGCGTCCTCGTGTTATGCAGCTTCACCAGACTTGCAAGCTTTTATGTTGTCTCAGTGGTAAACCAACACCAACCGTAAGTACATTACAGCGCAGCGCTTTGAATCGTACCATTACTGTCTAAATGTATAAATCACTTTCACGTGTAATAATCAGTAATCAGAATGAATGAAATGGAGACACTTTCCATATTGATTAAAGTGTATAGTACACACATGATGTGCATTGAAAACTTAACATTATTTTTTTTAAACATTAATACACTGACCACTAGGTCTAACAATGAAACTATCTTGGAATCCCTTAAGTTGAATTACTTATAATTTAATAACTTAAATATTTCTCATTAGGAAAGTTTTCTTGTCTTTTTTATTTAGCTATGAATAAAGTTAATGTGGTGTCGATCTTTTGTTATGAGGAAAAAAAAATTAAAATGCTCCTGTTAGTACATACGTTTCTAATTTTATTGAATTGCATTTAGTTTTTGTAAAATAATATGTTTTGCTTTGTAATAGCCACCTGATAAAGAGGAAACTAACTAATATAAACGTAGAAACCATATGAATCAGTGGCACAAACATTTTGTTACTACAGATTATTGTGCGATCCATGCAAAGAAAGTAGGCACACCAAGTATGACCGATGCACATTTTTGTGTATACTGTATAAACAGGCAATGCATAAAGAAAATGAGGATTTGCTTGAGCATATCATCTTCAGCAACGAAGCCACATTCCATGGGAGAGGCTATGTGAACATATACGAGTTAGTGTATTGAAAGTACAGTAATAGACAGCATTTTACATATAACATTTCCTTCAATTTCAGGTCAAGTGGTTCAAGGATAGGAGAGAGCTTTCGAAGTACGAATATACCATGACTCATTCTGACGGTGTTGTAGCGATGGAAATTATGGACTGCAAACCAGAGGACTCAGGAAAATACTCATGTGTTGCCTCTAATAAGTATGGAGACGATGAAACAGCCTGCGTTGTTATTGTGGAAGGTATGTATTGCAAGGACCACTAACGTGGGCTGTACCATCCAAGCAAAAGAGCAGAACACATAAACACCATCATTAAGTGTGTAGTCCCTAGCTTCACTCAGCAGAAGGTTATTTTAGTTGTGACACAATGGCTCTTGATTTATTAAATCAGGAAAACAGAGTCTAAAATATAATATGGCTTTTCGTGCCCTCCGAAGGACTCTAGATGAGATATTTAATTTATTGTCCATTTAGGTTTCAGTACTATAGAACGGTGTTGAGTAAAGCACAACAAAATGAATAGGTCGCATTTCTTTATTACTAAAAATCTATTATATAAACAAACGAAGTACAAAATACAAATATCGTCGAATCTTCTAACTTGGAAATAATAATTTGTGTAAGATCATCGGTTTATGTCTATAACAGCTACACAGCAAGGATAAAATATTGCATTATGTGCTCTTAAATAACTAAAAACGACAAAACCACAATTTACTTAAAATTAGTCGCTACGTCACGATCTATGGATTTTTTCATTTCTTTACTAATAAAATTTCACTCATTGCAAGTAACTAATAACATTTTATTGCTTAAAAAGTGCCAACTGGCCCCTTTAACTGCCACTTATGCTCATACATCTTCACTTTGTCAGTTTGTATTTATTTCTCTTGTGTCTAACTTTTAACACAGAAACCACACTGAAGCTTCACACTTTTCCATTCTATTAATACAACTATTTAGACATCTTTTTAATATTTGTGTTTTTAAAAAAATGTGTAAAATCATACTTTTTAATTCTTTTAGCAGTAAAGTACGTTGCAAATCTTCGGACTTCATGCTATAATGTTAGGCCTTCATTACTGAAAAATATTCTCATAAAATTGTCACCTGTACTTTGAATATAATAATATTCTCAATTTTATGGTTTGTAGAAAAATTACTATTCAAAATTTCGTACCTTAATTTTAATTGTTTTCAGTAATAGAAACAGGAAAAATGCTTAAAAAATATTTTCTTCAAACAGTATACATTTTGAGTTAAAAAGTGTCTTTAGTCTAGTGCTCCTGCAATCGAGAACATATTCTATAACTGTCTCGAGAGCTCAGTGCAGCAACGTTTAATGTAATTAATTACTAAACTAAATTACAACTGAAAGGGAATATACCAAAGTGGCACACCTTAATTTTCGCAAAATTTGGACGTCAGAACGACCTTATTCTGAAAGCTGAACGCATTCAATATTTGGTAGCCATATTAAAAATAGTTTCAAAATCGGGTTCAAATTTAATGTTTCTTTGGAAATAAGGCACCTTCAGAGGGCATATTCCAAAGGTTTACTGTTCTACTTTCGGTGATTATGTATTGTTTTATGTCCCGTCAACATCTTCTCAGTCATTTGGGTTACTTAAATTTCTTGTTGCATTGATGATATAATGACATCCATAGTAAACACCTAGCATTCTCGGCGGTAATTGAATCCGCACTCCGCTGTAAGCGGTACCCAATGCAATTAGAGATCGCTCGACCACATAGGTGATTCCACGTTTGAATAAACAAATATTAATCACTCGTTAAAAACGTGCTGTGAGATCAGTACTAAAAACATTGGAAAATACTTCTTTCAGTTAATTTCTGAAAGGCCATAAGATTTAACAGACATTTGACACTTTTTATTATGGCTTAGAAATATTTTGCGTGTTGGTTTCATAGAGATAGGTCTACATGACATTTAAATTTGATCAAAATTGAAGTGTTCTAGTTCAGTGTATTTCCTTGTAAACTGATTTATGCCTTCTTTCTTTAATACATATTATTTAGCTCTCTTTTGCTCATTCTTTATTATTTTATCTTTTAATACTTTCTGTCTCACTTGTACTATCACTTTCTGTTTCTAAATGGCCTATCACTGGATTACTGTCTTTTTTTTCATCAGGCGTCGGTGCGACTCGGGAGCAAGAACTACTTGCTCATAATCTGATGTATTCTGGAGGTAACAGAAAGTTAACAGAATTAATACAGCTTGAAATAAAATGCATATTCCTATAGTTAACTATTTTAACGTATACGCATGCATTTGTAATTTGATTAAAAATTATGTTCTTTCCACTAACTTTAGGTGCATCTACTCGTATGTAAAAGTAGTTATATTTAATACTTTTTCTCCAAATTTTTCACAAAGCACACTTCTTTTTAAAGTAGTCTAGACATGTTTTATAAAAGTATTATACTATTTAATGATGTTGAAGAGTTTGTGCTGGTTTTGAAGTAGCAATAGGCCTGTTGCCAGCATTAAAAAAGCAACACTACATGCACATTAGACATCAATGGTTATCTGAAATTAACTTTTTCATTAGTTAATTTAGACGAGTGAATGAAAAGTACAGCGTGTGGGTAATGACAGTTCCACGTCGAATAAGTATGGTGTTTTATAGACGTTTTAAACTTTAGTGTGCACAGAACTACAGGAAACGTAATTTAAATAGAACCACCGTCGTCGTAGTTACAAAATATGTATAAAATTATATTATCAAAGAAATATAATCTGTTAAGTCTGGTACCTACACACATTTTATGAACCCAATAATATAGTTCCAGATACAAATAAATAATCGCCCTATAGTAACAAAATGTTAACTGTATTAGTTGAAAATATTAATTGCCCTTTGTGAGAACTCCATTTACGTTATTAATCTCTATTTACAGTCACTATTCAATAACTTTGCAAACTATTTAACAATTATTTTGATTATCTTGTACANACACGTACGAGAATTTTAAATGCCAAAGTGAAACCGAGACCAAATATCAACAAAAACCAAACGAGCGTGTTACTAACACTTTTTATTTCAACATTAGATCGGCGATACGTTGAACAGCAATCAAGATCTGTCAGCAACATAACAGTAGAATCAACCACAAGATCGAGCGTCAAGTCCAGCGTTAGTTCAAGTGCAACTGCAAGTGCAAGCAAATATGCTGCATCAAGCCACTCCAGTCACAAGGTAAGTTTCAACACCACTCGTAGGTATGGTAATTTACAGGGATAGTTAAGAATGTGCACTTCAATCCCTTTAAAACCCGTTGATTATTCAAACAATATATGTTCAAGAACTGCAAGTCACACTTATCTTTAACCTGTAAAACGAAGAGCATGGTATTTAATACACTTTTAGCCATGGCAGTGTAGATTGTTATAAAACGTTACAAGTAACCGACAAATCTGAGTAAACATAATAACTGTATAACAGTAAATTAGTAATTATTGAGGTGGTTTTGGATCAGNTCATTAGTGCATTTAAATAGTGAGATACAACACACACGTGACCCATTCTTACACAATTTCATAGCACCGCGAAGTTGGGAGACATTGTTCAGTCAACTTTAATAACTCGATAGCCGACAGGTTAGGTGGTACTCTTCATACCAAAACCAGCCTCAGCTGTTTGCGTCTAGCAGTGAGAATAAGAGGGAATTGGGTCTTTTACTCGTTGGGTCTTCGTTTTGCCCAAAGAATATTGTTTTGATGTCCATTGTACTTAAGCAAATTGCATATAACACATTGGTGCTTCCAATTATCCAATACTGTAGTTGTGTTTGGGACCCGTATGAGGTNGGNTTGCAAAATCTNCTTCAGTCAGTTCANCGNANGGCGGCTAGATNTGTTTTGGGTCNTTATGGTAGGACAGATAGCGTAACGGAGATGTTAGGCGAGTTGGGCTGGGAATCTCTTGATGTGAAGCATGAAAAAATCAGAATTAAGATATTGGAGCAACTAAACTCCACTCGGTCGCAGTTTAATGCAAGCAAGGTTTTAAAACCTGCAACATATATTGGTAGGCGCGATCATGAAGTTAAGGGAAATCAGCTGTATGTCTAATGCGTATTTCTGGCCATTCTTTCCGAGGTCGATTCGAGATTGGAACCGTTTAGGACATAAATAATAAATTCTGGTGCTTCGTGCACCCACTGCCAAGTACCTTCTGGGTTGATTGCAGGGTATGATGTAGATGTACTCCTGTACTACAACCATTGCAGAGTACTGATGCTTTTTCCACGAAGAAATTTGTCTATTGGGTACCGCATTGTGTTTACGCTGAATATATATTGGTGTACAGTACGTTTATAACATTCACAGCTCAACAGAAATGATACCGACTGACTCCGAGACTGTCATCCCAAAGTGCCAAGTAATGTAATTAAAGTACACTTGGCCATTACAATATAACACAGCCATTAGTCTAGAGTGATTAAAATGTTTTGTCAAAAGTGTTTTTGTACTAGCTGATGTTATATAAACCAAATAAAGTCGTGTTTCATGGTTCAAATTCATAAGTATTTAGGATAACCTAATTGTATCATTTATTAAAACTTAGCAAAGAATAAACTAAGAACNAAAATTTTGTAATATCTTCTAAGCTTCCTGAACAGATGTTATTGCTTTTACTAGGCGGCTGCTACAATTGCAGTGAGTAGACCTGAAACATTGGACCTTTCATCATCCAAAAGGTCTCTTCAGAAGTATGGTGCCAAATTGGACGCTAGCAGCCCATCCAGATCCAGAAGTACGACCAAAGAACTGGAATGTGAGTATACACCATAGTATAGTATACATTGCTATTATTGTTGTATCTCATTTGTAAAGCTTCTGATTAAACTGATGCATTTCTTTCACTTCTGTATTACAGTACCACCAGATGACTCCTTGATGTGCACTCCAGAATTCACAAAGAAATTGGCCGACTTGACAATTAGAGATGGTGAACATTTGGCACTGGCATGTAATATCAAGGGAGACCCTGATCCACAAGTCACATGGTACAAGAATGGAGAGGTAAGGCAAATAACATAATGGTGCACAATAACTTTGTTTCAGTCATTCATGTCCTCGTGTGGCGAAGCATGGATGACATTTAAAAGAAGCTGGCCGTATTCTATATCCAGCTGTCCAATATTTATTAATGTATAAGTATGGCAATAGCTAATGCATATTTAGAAAGATCTGTGCTTTTAAAAATAAATTTCTGGGCAACAGTTAGGGCTTCCTTTACAGTATCCGTGCTTCGACACTAATAGTTTTCCTATCAATAGTGGCAATGCTAATACAATACAAATTTGAGTGAGCAATTGTGCCTTTTGTTTACAGCTATTGACCTCATCAGATATCATTGATCTGAAATACAAAGGAGGTTTGGCAACGTTGTCAATAAACGAAGTTTTCCCAGAAGATGAGGGCATATACATGTGCAAAGCTATTAATTCCATGGGTGCAGCGGAGACCAAATGCAAACTCACAATCGTTCGTAAGTATTATTTTCAACTCTTTGTTATTATTGTGTTAGGACGTGTAGATCCAGAAATGTCAGCGTAATTAGAGCAGCTAAGGTTAGTAAGGTGTGTTTAACTTAAAATTATATATTAGCATAACTGAGAAGATTGAATATTTAGCCTGGTTTTTGTAGCAACATAATAAGTATATAGTTAAGCAATATAATTTATGTAAATTTAACTATACGGAATTTAATCTAACACTTGAAACATTAAAAGATCGTAAAGAAAAGTGTTACCCATATGTTCAAAGCTTCAATTGAGGATATTGCTATAACCAGGCCTAATTTCACACAGAAAAAAATATTCAAGGTCTTAAGCTGAAAGCCCACTAAGGTGCGCCGAACCCTGTCTCGCACCCAAGAATAAATTTCCGTTGTATGATTCTTATGAAATCCAATGGTGCAACGCCCACTAAGGCTCGCAGAATTGTGTCTCGCTGAACCATTGGATTTCATAAGAAGCATACAACGAAAATTTATTCTCGACTGCGGCACACGGTTCGGCGCGCCTTAGTGAGCTTTCAGCTTTACTGCCCTTGAAGACAGAAGTATTGGAAGGGAACATCTGCACTCATTAAAAATTCTTCGAATAAGTCTATATAAACATGCAAAGCACTTTCATTTATAAGTTTTCTTGCTTTTCAGTTCGGCCCTTTTCTATCGACCCTTAACT